>SZWC01004913.1:119645-122145 GCA_023375785.1 Penium margaritaceum
ACACGTGACCTCTACCAACGGACGAGGCGCACATCATCGCCACCATGCATCACCAACGAGAGCACCGTCTCGCCTCTGTCGCCATAGCTGTCGCCGGCTCTGACACCTTGGCCTCGTCCAACAGCTCCACCACTCCGGTTGCTTCGCCAGTCCAGCCGACATCAGCGCCGCAGCCGTCGGTGCCGAATAGTCCTCCTCCTACCCGGGCTCCGGCGCCGTCGCCCCACACTCTGTCTACACTCCCGAGCCATCCTCTGTGAGCGTCAGTTGGAGCAGTTCATCGCGCTCCACCTCAGCCTGCCTTGTCCTCCTCCCCAGGGAAGTGCGAGTTGCATCACCTCCAGCTCTCCTGCCCTGCATGACTGAGACCGAGCTACGGTCGTGTCCCGTTTCCTCGTCTGTCTCGTCGTCTCCCATGGCCTCCGCTACCCCTTCCCATGATGACGTTGCATGGCTTGACGATTGGCAGTCTCGGTTCGCGCCTCCTTCCACAGCGTCCATGTCCCTTGCTTGCTGCCATGTGACCGTTAGCGATCTAGCAACCCCGGTCCAGGACCCTGCTGAGACCTGGATCATCGACTCCGGGGCCACGCATCACATGACGGCCTCTCGTTAGGCCTTTAGTATGCTCGATCATGTAGGCGATGTCTCCGGTGTCCGGACAGGCTCCGGACAGGTGTTGCCTGTCTGTGGTGTTGGCGTCGTTCGTTTCCGTGGTCCTTCCGGTGATGTCTTTGTGACCGATGTCCTCTTCGTCCCTGGTCTCGAGCTCAGCCTCCTGTCCGTCACTGCTCTTGACTGCATGAGCATGGACATTGTACACTCGCGTGGTATTGGAACTGTGTCGTTGTGTCCGTCTGGTCTTGTCGTACTGCACGCCACCGCCCCTGGCAACCTATGGCATGTACCTCGCCTCTCCTCCTCTCCTTTCGCCTCCTCCTCGTCGGCCGCCATAGGCCATGTGTTTTTCACCAGTACGCTTTCTCCTCAGCACACTCGCCTCTTGCACCACCGCCTCTGCCACGTCCACTCAGTCGTCGTAGATAGCATGCTCCGCACCTAGCCGGCCAAGGGCCTAGACCCGGAGACTTTCCCCCTCCCGTGCCCCACTGAGTGCATTGATTGCACTCAGGGGAAGATGCACTGGTCCACGTACCCGTTGTGTTCCTCCCGTGCGTCTGCCCCTCTCGACCTTGTCCATTCAGACGTAATGTGCCCTCTCCCCACCGAGTCCGTCGGCAAGCACGATTGCTATGTCCTCACCCTCACTGACGACTATTCTCGCTACCACTGGGTCTTCTGCCTTCTGCAGAAGAGCGATGTCACCCGAGCCATCCAGGACTGGCTTGTCCTTGCGGAGCGCGAGTGTGGCCGCTCTCTTCGCCACTTTCACTCCGATCGCGGTGGTGAATACATGGGCAAGGCCATGACCTTTCTCGCCTCCCGAGGGATCCACCATGAGACATCCGCGCCCTACACACCCGTCCAGAACGGTGTCTCCGAACGGTGGAACCGTACCATGGCCGACGCCGTCCGCACCATGCGGGTCGAGTCCGGGCTCTCCGATGGCTTCTATTTTGAAGCCGTGGCCTACATGACCTGGGTCTGGAACTGGATTCCCCACGGTCCCCTTCCCCGCCAGTCCACGCCGTACCAGCATTGGTGCGGTCAGCGAGCTAACCTCCGCCCGGCTCGCGTCTGGGGCTGCGTGGCCATTGTGTGGCTACCTGCCCCGCAGCAGGGCGGCAAGCTCGCCCCCCACGGACGTCCCTGCACCTTCATTGGTGTCTCTCATCTGTCCAAGGCCTGGCACTTCTGGGATCCCTCCCGACACTACATCGTTAAGTCCCGGGATGCCCTCTTCTTCGAGGACCTATTTCCTCGCGACCTCATTCGCTCCGACTCGTCTGTGTCTATCCCATCGCATGGGGGAGTGGTGATTCCGTCCTCTGTCCTACCACTTCCGGGTGACACATCCCTCAGTCCCTCTAAGCCGGCAGCCCCAGTTGCGTCTGGTGGTCCCTCCGGGCCAGCAGCCCCAGTTGCATCCGCTGGTCCCTCCGGGCCGGCAGCCCCAGTCGTGTCCACTGGTCCCTATGAGCCGGCAGCCCCAGTCACGTCTGCAGGTCCCTCCAGGGCAGCAGCGCCAGTCGCGTCCACTGGTCCCGCCGGGCCGGCAGCCCCAGTCGCGTCCGCTGGTCCCTCCGGGCCAGCAGCCCCAGTCGCGTCTGCTGGACCCTCCGGGCTGGCAGCCCTAGTCGCGTCCGCCAGTCCCTCCGGGCCGGCAGCCCCAGTCGCGTCCGCCGATCCCCCTCGGACCGGCAGCCCCAGTTGCGTCCGCTGGCACCTCCGGGCCAGCAGCTCCAGTCACGCCATTGATCACATGAGCATGGACGTTTTGCATTTGCATGGTGTGGGCATTGTGTCCGTGCGTCCATCAGGTCGTGTCGTCTTACATGCCACCACCCGTGAAAACTTGTGGCACGTACCGCGCCTGTCC
>SZWC01004913.1:124645-139055 GCA_023375785.1 Penium margaritaceum
GGGGGCTCCAGTGCGTGGAGCTATTCTATGAGGACTGTGCATTCGTTCTCCATACAAGAACACATAGATCACGCACTATGTGCATGATGTTGTCTTAGGTGGAGCCTTATATCTCCACTTCTATGGAGGGGGGTCTAGTGCGCAGGGGTAGTGTATAAGGACGGTGTACTCGTTCTCCACATAGAGATGCACTGATCGCGCACTCAATGTGTGATTTTGTTTATATGGGACCTTTGACCTCCAACCCCATGTGGGGGTCTAGTGCGGGCGTCTAGTGCATTAGGACAGTGCGCTCGTTTCCCATATAAAATCACACTGATCACACACTTAGTGTGTGATTTTGTCTTCTATGAAACATTGGATCCCTATCCTTATGGAGAGCTTCAGTGCATGGGCGTAGTGTATGAGGGCAGTGTGCTCATTCTCTACACTAAAACACACTGATCAGACACTCAGTGTACGACTTTATCTCATATGACACATTGGTCTTCCACTCCCATGAGGGGGTCCAGTGCATGGGGACAGTGTATGAGGGCATTGTACTTCTTCTTTATACCAAAATACCCTACTGACTTTTAAATTCGATTATAACCCTTTTTTGTTCATCGAATTTTGTGCTTTGTCGAAAGTAAAGCAGCATTAAATTATTTCGAAAGTGCAATGATCGATTTAAGGTGTCACCTGACTACTTTCGTATTCGGGTTCATTACCATGTGTTATAAGTCCTACACAACATGTAGTCCTAATTAAACTGTCTTTCTTGCAAAAAAGTTGTACTGCACGTCGTGTTCACGAATTCGGCGAGACAGGAAATTGAGAGCGAGGACAACATCAAACACTGAGCACATACTTAGGGGAAAAAATCACATTTGTACGCAAAATGGCTTCATTAAATGCGACTTCATTTACATCACCAAGTCCTCCTCTTCCACGTCATCGCTAGAAAACAAAAGCTGTCTAGCATAAGGTGCTGCAGAACGCTGGAAAGCGGGGTCGAAGACGCGAGGGAAGTTGGACTTCGCCCATGCGTTCTTGACCATCGGTTCTTCCCCACGCATGTACGTCCATGCCTCATAAAACCACTCACATGCCGCCTCTTTTACAATTTTCATGCCAACCTTACTACTATCTCCTGTCCTTGTCCGCTTAGTACCCCATTCCGCAAACAGCTCCTCCACTCTGTTCTTAAGCGGACGCATAAGCCCGATGTTCGCGGGTTGTGCCTTAGGCGTACATCATGCCGGGATGTACACAGTCCTCATGTCCGGGAAGTTGGTTCGGAGCCACTCTTGGAATGAACTGCTGCATTGAGGCCACCATGTGTCGAGGACGAGGAGCATGTCTGCCTCTCCTTCCTTCACACCGAGCGCCTTGCATGTACGCCTGTAGTATGGGAGGACGATGGCACGGACCCACTCGCGGGTAGTCTCCGCGTTCGCCCAGTGTGTCTATGTGAACGTGAGGTTCCAGCCTACTTCCTGAAGACGTGCCGCGTTGTCTCCGGACGGTAGACAACGCGCCGTCTTCCCCCGGAAGATGAGCTGCATGGGCAGAAGTTCACCGGGCATCGAGCTGGTGACGACAGCTGTGATGTACCGCTTGTTCTCAAGCCCTAGGATGCCGACGTCATCGCTGCCGACTGGCGTGTACGTGTGTCCCGCGGCTGGCATGAGTTGCACGCTAGTATGGTCCGCGTTTAGCACCATGAATGGCTTGATGCCATACATGCGAACCATACATGATGCACGTCGATGGAAGGTGAGAACCTTCTCCTCCCAGTCCTCAGGCACCTTATGCGCGGCTGTAGTTCCCGCTCGCCATCCCCATCCCAGCTCACGGCTGACAAAAACACAGACCCATGAGCAGCCGAAGGCTTTTAGCCCCATCTTTGACAGCTCGTTCGGTGCATGGCGTGCGACGATGCCACGCACGAGTTGGCGAATCGTCTTGCTGTTCAGGGCAACTCCTGCAACACGTGCGGCAAGCAGCTCCTTCCTTATTTCGGCCATGATGGCAGGCTGACTGGACAGCCAAGCTCTCTTCCCCTTGTATCCGTGCATCCGTTTGTTGTTCAAAACACGAGCTGATGGAGCTGGGGCGATTGACGCCAAAACCGCCTCTTTGTACTACTTCTTCACAATTTTAGTGCTATCCTTAAACCACCCCGAAACTGTGGAGGCAACGAGACGATCAAACACACAGTAGCCATCGGGTGTTCGAAACGTGCGGCGGAGGTGCTGCACAGTTGCATATGCCATTGTTTGTGTTTTGTACGCCTTGTAGATGGTGCGAAAATGTCCAGAGCCGAACCAGTCGGGGTACCTCCCCCTCTTCCGTGACGTCGATACCCCGGTAGACGAGCCGGTGGTTGAGCCTGTTGTGGCTTTTTCTGAAAGCTGTAGTGCCAAGCACTCCGTGTCTGTAGAGTCTTCGCTGTCCTGACCGTCAGATGAAGTCGATGAAGTGGTGTCGCTCGCCGAGGAGTTGCTGCTGTCGCTGTCGGTGTTGGAGCTGTCGTCACTGTTTTCGCTGTCATCTTTTCCACTTGTCGCACGCCCGCCATCGTTGATGGTTAGCACTCCTGAACGGAGCCTTGTTCATGGTGGCTCCCTCGTCGTACGCTTGGGAGGTGAGGTTGCTGCCACCTTGCCCTTCTCAGCTGCCGTTGGACGACGCGTGTCAGATGGCGGGGTACTTCCGCTGCCGGATGATGGTCCTGTCCCGGGACTGTAGTTCCACACTGTTCGCGGAGGACATGGGCGAACCGTCACAGAGCCGTCGATGGAGAGCTGCGAACTGCTGCCCGCGGACTGTTGGCACCAAACGAGAGGGATGTTTGAGGGCATTGCGAGCGGTGTTGTGTCTGTGGACTTGGGGGGACGTACGTGGAGTAGTCATTAGGGGCATGCTCGCGGGGTCCTTCGGTTGCGTCCACCGTGAGAGTGACTGTCTTGCGTGGCCAGCCTACAGGACAACGCGGTGGAGGAGCACAAGGTTGAGGGCCCTGCCGTGTTTCATGCATGATGCAACGCGACAGCTCCTCGGCGGAAACCTTCTGCAGGTAGCGGTCCATGACGGGCGGGAACGTAGAGTGGACTGGAAAAGTTTGATGAATTGACCAACAAGATGCAATGTGATGGTGAAATGCGACTGCATATTACCAACGAGTCAGCGGTTAGAAACGGCCTGATTGGCCGTTGCCGCACGTCTCGGTTTCCCACTTCGTTGCGCTAGATTTCCGCGACCCCGACACTGACAGGTTGCCGCGGATGCCGTTCACGGACATCACCGTTCGCCGAATTTGGAAAACTATGCCGGACCTGTCGCCGAATTTAAGGTACCACCCCCAGCCTTTCGACGAATTCCAATAAAGCAGGACGAAATTACCCCGACGTCGAAATTAAAGATTTCTAAATTCACAACTGCTAAATCGTCGAAATTAAAAGTTCAGTGTGTGATTTTGTGGCATGTGGAATTCTAGACCTACACTCCTAGAGAGGGAGGGAGGAGTACACTGCATCGGACTTTAGTGTAACAGTACTGGCCACCTCTCTTCCATGTAAACATCCAAAAATTACGTACTCAGTGTGTGTACACACTATAATGGTAGACTTCAATTTGAGTGTGCTTGCTCAGTACAAGTGCACTAAAGGAGCACACTAGAAATCCAATGTGTGAATTGAAAACCATGCGGCATATATGCAAAAGTACCTATCCCGAGCCAGATTTTAGCTGGTCAAGTTGCAGAGATATGCGTTCGGCATCAATGACAAGGGAAAACAAAGTAAAAAAATCATGGACGGCAGTAAGGTAGTGGAAAATGCTCCTAGGGAGCCTGCAGAAGCAAGGGTAATTGCAACAGTTACCATAGTCTCGTGAGCAGCTGCAACAAGTCACTTGGCTGCTTTAAATGCTAGTGCTGTCACCGAGGCCATTGAAGCTGCACCAGTCGCAATGGTGGGAAAGGTGAGGCTGCAAGTGGGAAATTGACATATGAAGACACAGGTGAGAGAGAGAGAGAGAGAGAGAGAGAGAGAGAGAGAGAGAGAGAGAGAGAGAGAGAGAGAGAGAGAGAGAGAGAGAGAGGAAGGGAGATAGAGAGGGATGGGAGGAGGAGGAGGAAGAGGAGTGCAAAGATGACAGTAACATTGCAAGAACTTCAGACAAGGTCATGGGGTGGTGAGATGTAAAGTAGAAAAGGGAAAATACAGTGGACAGACTAACTATGACACCTCGGCTGAGGACTACGATCCTCATAATGAGAAAAGGAGACATAAGTTCGTGGTTGAAGAAGAATATGTCCTCATCAGCAAGTAGTTGTCTCGGAGTTTGGTCCAACATGGGACTGCCACACCTTGAAGGTCATGGTGGTATTGCACACACATGAGTGGTCTCTGGAGATACTTGTGTCATTCTATTGTATTTTCATCTAGTACACTAGTGGTTTGCCATGTCATGTACACATCCATGTGGAGTTGTCGCTGACTTTTGTTTACGCAATTTTTTTCTTCTAGTAGAAGAATATTTTCTTTGTCCCCTCCATATTTGTGTGCTTCTACTTTTTTTTATTTTGTGGTTTTCAAACACCTATTGGGTCATAACAGTCAACATATCAACCAAAAAATACAATGAGGGAGGAGACATGGTGTTCAAGTTGGGTTGTGGACAAGTATGTACCAACTCGGGAATGAAGTCTAATAACTGGTAGCAATTATAAGTGATGGAAGAGTTCCATAATGTAATCTAGTGTAGATATGCAAGTACTTGCATGACAAGCGATGTCAGCCATGGGATTCATGGTTTATCGGTGTTTGTACAAGAGCGGATTTCAAGTTCTGACATATCCCCTTTGTACTTGTGCAAAAATGGAGGACTGACATTATTAGCTTTCTTGTGTTATGACATGTCATGTTGTGTTATGATTATTGTATTCACATTTTCAGTAAGTAGTTAAACATGCAAACCAATAGAGTTTATAATGACAACATCGTTCTTGTATCTTTCATGTAGGAAGAAAATACATACACTTTATTTGTTGCACATATATTCATTGGTGAATGAAGTGTAAAGGAACTCCCTTAAGGTGTGTGCCACCTCCTACTCAAAGGCAACATTCACCCATGACACATAATGTATGTACCAACAGGAATGTGATATCGCCATCCAATAGAGCGGGAAAACGCCTGCAAAACATAATGAGCAAAGAATCAACCAATGGTGGGGAAAAGGATTCTGAACTAATATTGCTAACCTACTTGGAGAAAGTCCTAAATAAAGGATGGCTAATAATTTGCATGCCCACAGTCATCATTAATGTACCCGTGTTAATTTGATATTCAGTATATTGAGAGGAAACATATACTAGCAAATTAGCCAAAGTGTGAGGAGAACATAACAAGGAATCGGACAAATGATATTTTATGTACCATCTAAACAAGTGCAACATGGGTATGATTAAAAAAAATCATGTGTGTGATTCCATGAGAACGAGGGCAATGTTTTGATATGTCAAGAAGCATGACACTACATAGCCACAATACACTCCACTTCAGACTTGGTGGACATGTCCAAATCCATGGCTGTCAAGGATTGGGATGGGTGATGGGCCACCGACTTGGATAAGACCTGCCTAAGAACCATGCCATGGTATCTGAACTAACGAGGGAGGTAAGACATGAAGGTCAACTTATTGCAAGTTGACCAACAATCCCAATCCTCCATGGCAAAATTTGCCCGGTGCTCCTCCAGAAAATACGCCATGGCTGTGCCATTCATCCGATTATTAGTGGCCATGTTCCTGGCAAGCTTTAGCAAAAGGAACAGTAGAGGGTGCGGATGATGTGGTGTAGTCAAGGACATGAACTAGTGTGCTGTTCAAGTACAAAACAATATGTTTGTGCAGAGGGCAAACCGGTGAGATATGTTACATACCAGATGTACATGAGTTCCTTAATCTTGTAAGTGGACATTGATATCCCATTCACAAATAGCCCACTAGAGACAGGCTCCAGATTTTTGCTCCGATGACCGAGGGCAATTAGACTAAAGGCCTCAGACCACCAATGTTATTCATTGAACCTTCTGAACGTTTTGACCACCTTACAATAACATCAATAGAACTGCCTCAAATAATGTCAAACCTATTGTCAACTTCTAGGTTTTATAACACCATGCCTCCAATGATTGGCACTGATCTCAAAGTCCCCGGCTTCTTGGAAAAGCTTCTTGGTGCGACTATTCATGATGCATCCCCACACGTGTCACTCAACCTAGAAGTCCAAAACCTTTACTATGCCTCATTTGAATTATAGCATTCGTATTTTTGTGATCAATAGTTCCTACAAATGTCATCAAGGTACACAAACTGCTTGTTAAAAGCTACTCAAATGTCCAAAATTCTCACATTCTATTTTTTCCTGCAACTTCCACACATTTTCCATCTTTTTTCCTTAGGGCATAACACTTGTTATCAGAGCCCAGTGGTATTGGAGTGACATCTAACTTCACTCGTTAGTGACAATTTTTCACAAGTCATCAGTGCATCTCAACCGATCAAGAACCTGCTAAACCTGTAATTACAAAGGTGTTTCAAATGAGTGCACCCATCAACAAGCAGTGGATCACCGGAGACGACTTCGGCAATGGTATAGGAAGGAAAACAGTTTATGGTACATGCAAATCCTGAAGCAGCAAAAGTTACAGGTTTTGTAACCAATGGTTTGGGAGCAATGACACTGGATGCCAGTCTTATGAATGACACATCGGGATCGGAGCCCCCTCCGTCCCCGCCACCTATTGGCTTGACAACTGGAGTATAATCCAAGCAAGAATGATAGGCGCAAAACAACAAGGAACTTTGTAGTCCTCGAGGGCATCAACAACTACCTGCTCTAGTAGCTCAAATCCACGATGGAGGAGCTTTGAAATGCACGGGCACATAAATCGGTACTCTTTGAGAGAAATTCCTAGCTCTTGAGTGAGCTCGTATTCATCTTGTCCTTCCTGAACCGTTTGATCCTACAAACTTGAAAGGACCGATGGTCAGGATGTGGCTGATGAGTTTGGAGGTGTACAAACTTCGATGGATGGGAACCCCAAAACCACAATCATCATGGCAGAGGGAGGAACCAGTTTTCAGAAACCTTGACCCTGATGGAGAGCGACGGCATTGATCAGAAAGATGGACGGATGCACTGGAAAGTCAGGACACATCTTACACAATTGTTGCAAAAGTAAAAAAACAACGTAAAAGGAGGGAGGTCTTGCAAAGGTACGGATGAGTAGAGAAAGGGCAGAGGACACGAGTAGATGGTAGAAATATTGCCTGCTTGGAAAATTCTGCACTGACCCATCGCTCGCTTTAACAACTCATGACGTCAGAGATGAGGTACCTAATGTTTCAAAATTCAACAACATTTTTGTGAGTAACAAACTGGAGATATGATGAAATCTGCAATTGAGGGTTGCAAAGGCATAAAACGGTACCGACATTGCTTGATGGAAGGGGGTTGCTTACAACTTCCTATGCAATGATATGCTTCAGATGTTCGGTTTGCGAATCAAACTGGAGGAATGTGGAGGAAAAACAGATGATGAACAGTTGTAAATCCATGGACTACGTGAACCACACCGACTGAAAATTGCAGAACTACATCATCAAACGGCCTGGCGGTCTTGCCTAGTAAGTGACCGCAAAATCATCCTCGGGAGAGGTTTTTTTTAACCAGCATAATCCACAAGTGGGTAGTATCAGCAGAAACGTTTACGTGGAAATTCACGGTGGTAAGTGACACCTATCAAACATAGAGTGAAATATGGCACCATGAGCAGAAGGGATGGAAGCACCAGAGGAAGCCGCGAAATCATAGTATGACATCGACCGTAACCGATGTCGATGTATGTGGCCAAGCAATTTATCCAATGAGGAGCACTCACATGGCTTATCCACATGGAACCAGGAGAGGAAGCAGAAATTGTGGAAGCTAAATTTGCATTCTCATGAGCCTCATAGACATCGACAAGTGAAGTTTGCAACCATATTGGAAGAGCTCACACAGCTCATCAAGGAGTTCTTAGGGATATCTCCCAAAAAACTATCTGTGAGCTCCATCCGCAAAAAACTATGGATTATGGCATCAACCTCAATCCAAGTAGCTGGCAAACAATAAAGGGAGCTTATCAAATAAGTGACCACGAGTTGACAGAGATGAAAAAATTGCTAGACGAGATTCTCCAGCAAGGATTTACCCAATCATCCACACTACCCTGCATTATCCTTGTGCTAATCTGTGAAAAAGAACACAGGCAAGATGAGTATGTACGTGGATTCTTGAGCATTAAAAGACATCACCATCAAAACCGCTTTCGTATACCTTGTGTTGATGAGCTTCTCGCCCAACTGTAAAGGAAGGGTTTAACAAAACTGACCTACAAAGTGGCTACAACGAGATCTTATTAGCCGATGCCGAAATCAATCAAAGATATTTCTGAGTGGCCGACGGAATTCAATTTCATGGGTATGCTCTTTCAACCCAAAACTTTACCTCCAATATTTATGGTGGTAATGAACAATACTTTTAATCATACCTTGAAGTTTTAGTGGTCGTCTACCTTGATGACATTCTGGTGTACAGCCGTATCTCAAAGGAGCATGGTGGACATATCAGAAATGTGCTCAATGTGCGATTTTGGTTGCTGGTGGATTGGGTTTTTGAAGCACCTCATTGGTAACAAATGGACCACCATGGACCCGATGAAAGTGGCGGCAGACACTAACTGGCTGACACCAACAAAATTTCAAGACGTCCAAGTATTTCCATACTTTTTCAATATTACCATTGATTCATACAGGACTACGCTATAGTTTCAGTGTCTCTCTCCAATCTCACTCAAAACTATCAAGAGCAAAATGGGGGAGTTAGCAAACAAGTGGTGTTCATTGTCTTATGGAACGCTTGGACTTTTGTGCTAGTCACACGACTGGTGGATCCAATAATGGACTACGTCCTGGCTACTACCCCTTGTGATCAAGCTACCGGAGGCCATCCTCCTCCATGACCAGAGTGGAAGGGAACAACTTTTTGCGTACATGTCACACAAATTTCCTAGGCCAGAATTCAATTACGTGGCATGCATAAAAGAAATGTTTGTGGTTGTGCATGCGTTCAAAGCATGGCGGTGCTATCTTGAAGATCAACCTTGCATCGTCCGCACCGGCTACCACGCAGTCAAGCATTTGAAGACTCGTCCAAACCCAAGCTGTCGAAAGACTCAATGGATGGAAATCCTTGTGAACAACATCATCTAAGACATGAAGTACAGACTGGAAAAAATAATACCTTGAGATGCCCTCAGTCGACGATCGGACCTGATGGCTGAGATCTAGACAAAAAAATGACTGTATGATTGTCGAGGAATGCCACGACACCGGTCGAAGTGGAAATATTGGAGATGACAAGATGAATAGGAAATTAGTAAAGTATTAGTGATAGGACCAACTTTAGACCAACGTGGCGGCATTGGCAAATCGTGCGACACTTATCAGCAACAGGTATCCTATCACACAAGGCTGTCAAGACTACTCCAATCTCTCTCCGTTCCAATAGAGCCCTGGGTCGACATCGGCATGGAATTCGTGATGGGAACTCTCACCTTTCTATAGGACTATGACACAATCCACATACCATCACTAGCAACAGAGACATCCATTTCACCAGTCGTAATTGGCACATACTGATGATGTAGTGTAGAAGTGAGATCCAGCTATCAATGGCATTCTATCCTCAAACTGATGGTTAGAATGAGTAGACCAATCAGACCTCAAACAACTCATCCATGCATTATGCGAGCCCTACAGGACCGATTGGACGACAAAACTCCTGACAGCCGAACTTGCATATGATTTAGTGAGTGCTACCACAACGAGTGAATTCTTATTTGATGTGATCAATGGAGAATATCACACCAGCAAGATGACAAAGCTAGAGCAACATTCATACAGTTAACATCCTTCACCATGACTTCTCAAGCACCTAGGAGGAAACAAGGAAGACCCTCGCAAAGACTAAAGCGGGCAGTGAAGAGCCAGTAGATCAACATCGTAGTGATGACATCTTCAGCGCTGGCAATTGCGTCCTACTCAGTCTGAAAAATACCAACGTGTATGGACAGGACTTTGCAAAAATCAAACTTGATGGTTGGGACCGTTTGAGATGAAGCGACTGTAAACTTTGATTGTTGCTCAACTTTTCCTGCTTGAGGGCATGGTCATCCATCTGGTCTTCTACGTCACTAAGTCCAAGTTGTACCGAGATCCTAGCGAGAGATTCCCTAACAGGAATATCCCTCCTTCGCCTCCTGTACAAGTGGACGGAGACACGGAGTACATCATTGAGGACATCCTATAAAATTAATCCTATGGAAAAATGACAAAACATCTTGTCAAGTGGCACGATGAAAACACTACCAACAGTAGTTGAGAACCATACTACAGCCTCCGAGATGTCGATCGTCCATTCGATGGCCACTACAAGTATCACCAGCCTATGTCAACTAATACGCAGTGACGCTGCGGCTACAGTGGAGGGGAAGTATTACTTACCAGATGCACACAAGTCCCTTCACTTTGTGAGTGGAAATTTCTATCCATACACGAACAGCCCACTGTACGTCGGGCTCCCGATTTTTTATTAGATGATCAAGTGCAACATGATCAACTGCCCCCAACCTCCGGTGTTCCCTTCTCAGATCTTTTGACAGTTTCGACCAGCTTCGACAATTATCCACGTGATTGTCTCAAATCACGTTGATCTTTTGGTCAACTTCCAGCTTGTAAAGAATCATGCCTAAAGTGTTCAGCACAGATCTTGAAGCCCCTCGACTTTCAGCGGAGCTTCTTCATGCCACCACTCACGATGCAACATCACACGTGTTGCTCAACCTTGACGTCCAAGATCCCAAGTATGCCTCATTTGATTTCCGGTATTTTTACATGCGTGATTTATAATTCCAACACATATCATCGAAGTGTACTTGAAGTAATGGGAGCGTGGTGATAGAGAGAACAATGAAGTGATAAAGATAGAGCAACGCAATGGATTGGATTGAAACACACTTATAAAAGGACATGGTAACGAGTTGTCGGTTGGAGCATTGTTTGAGCACGGTAAGCAAGCCCCACCTTGAGCACAACGCTCAAGGTGTGGCCGCCGCCACCCCTGTGGTCAAGCCAGCCATCTTGGAATTAACGGAGAGCGGTTGCTGCTAGAAAATTCCGGCAGCATGATCCCACTGGTATCAGCACCCGACATCCAACCACATGCCATCACAAACCAACCAATCATGGAAACATCCATCTACATCATCTAAAAGTGAAAGTGGGTGTGCCATCCGATTGCGAGCAACAAACCATGTATCAAAAAGCAAGAGAGTCAGGAGAGGGATTGGTCGGCCCATAGGCATGAGACCATGGCTACGAAAATGGCAGGGACATTGAAAGCAAAGTGCTTAGAACACCCATCATGCTTGAATATGTTGCTGCCTCTAGTGTCCACTTGATGCATGTTGCAACCATGTTGGTTTACTCTCCTGCAAAGATTCATGTATGTATATATATAAAAAAAGGAATATGATGAATGTATGAGAAGGTCAACATGTGTTTGTACCAAACCAACACCCCTCGTGGCCCAAAGACAAAACGATATTACACAAAGAATAACTGCATGCTCACATACAAAAATAATGTGCATGGCAGGGCATCAAGAGGAAAGAGAGCATAACAACATCAATCAGGTGCAGATGGTACGTGTTTGATACCAACAACGTGCACTGAAAACTTGAGTGTGCTAGAACTGAGAGGCTTGGTAATGAATTCGGTGCGCTCTGAAATTGTGTCCATCCAGACAAATTTCACGACACAAGTAACAATGCACTCATGAACAAAGTAGTGTTTGACATCGATATGCTCGGTGCGAGAGTGTTGCATGCCGTGGTTTTTGGGGATAGCTTCGTGATCTGGTTGCCGCAGTTCAGAGTGACATACCGAATGGGAGCACACAGTTGACGCAAAAGACAGCACAGAAAAAACTCTCACACATACCTGAACTGAGAGCAACGTACTTGGCTTTGATGTGGCTACGTACCACATAACCCTTTTTTCACACTTCACAATACAACAGTGCCGACGACCAGCAAGTATAACCTGAACAACTATGAGCATCAGTGTCATACACACATTCAGTATTTCTGTATTCATCACCAACAATTGAGGGTTGTGCTCTGTGGAATAGTCCAATGAGTGCCTTAGAAAGGGCATAACACACTACGCAAAGAGCAGCCTGGAGATGGAACACACACGGACACTACGAGAACTACGTTAGGAAGATCACAGCAAATGTATGATTGTCCTGTGTTGTCATGGTAAGGTACATGAGAGAGCCAATGACACGGAGGAGATTAGAGACATCGGCCTCCCTCCTCAATTAGGACACGTCAGATTTTTGTAGAGGCCGTTGACCGGTTGGGATCATAGGCGTGGAGGCAAAACAAACATAGATGATTGAAAAGCCCTCCTAGGTTGGTCTCATGAACATGCAAAGTCCAGTTAGGGTGTTCATTCTTGAGTTCCATGCCAAGAAAGACTTGGAGTAGACCAAGATACCTCAATTTGTAGACTGACGAAAAGAGGAGAATTACCAAGTGGACGACCAAAAAAATTTGAGAGGCGATGAACATATCATCAACATAGACTAGGATGACAACAAAAGGAGAGGAAGGATGGTTGAAAAATAGAAAATGGTCAATAATAATATGTTGAAATCCTCCTTCTCAAGAGTGGTTGTTATCTCGGTGTTCGATCAGCGGGGTGACTGCTTGAGGCCATACACGACCTTGTGTAGTCGCCACACCTTGTTGTTACCATCTGTGAACCTGCGTGGTTTCACCTTGCAGATATCCCCATCCAATGTGCCATGTAAGAATGGATTGTTGTCCTTGAAATCAAAGCATGGATTCAAGAGAATATTTTGGCAGTGAGACGTGCCTTGTAGCCATCCATTATGCCATCTAGCTTTAACTTCCACTGGAAAACCAAACGCTTGAAGACCTATTGATAACCAGGCAGCAAGTGGAACATCTCATACGAACCATGCTCATGTAGTGAATATAGTTCTTCATGCATGGAGGCATCTGAGGCCTCACGAGCCTTACGCACTGTGGTGGATTCTGGTCCTATAGAAGACATGGCACTGGCTGCAAAGCAAGCAACAATTGAGTTAACCACATGTGTATCAAGAGCACTGGGGCATGCCTCTTAAATGAGGGAGTAGCCAAGTTTGGTACTGTGGTACAGAACGCTGATACCAAGCCCATCCACTATGGAGGTGTTCAGACCTATAGTACAAAGCCCTGTGTCGCCACACACGGTCCCACTGTGAGAGAGGAGGGCACGAAGTCAACCTCCCCGAGTGTAGGGCTTGGGTGGCGATACGATGGGCTCAATAAGCGAATGTGGACTAGGCACAAACTGAGCTTGATGATTTTGAGAGACAGGAGGTGACCGTGGATCAAACATAGATGTAAAAAGAGGAGGGTTGGAGCCTCGCGTGAGACGAGAGGAGAAATGGGAGAAGAAATAGACAGGTTAGCGACAGCAGAGACATGATACACCGATAATCCAAAGGGAGGTTAGGGAAGAATAATTAGATGAATCACCAAGAAAATAAACGATGTCATCAATATTTTTTGGGACACCGTTGTCCCGGTCATAGGAGGCAACAGGAGTGATGGCCGGAAGACCCCCTCCTAAACCAGAGTGAGTGACAGGGGTATCAATAGGCAGGAACATCAAGATCAGGCAAAAAAAATTCTAAAGTAGTAGGGTGTTGCAAGATTCAATCACACGACAACAAGATTTTTCCTAAAAGCGTCAGGTCTTCAATTGGGACGAGATAACAAAGAAGATGCAAAGGCGAGCATGACTGGAAAACTTGCCTTCCTGGCGGTCAACAGGAAGCCAAACAGTGGCGACATAGCCCCAAACGAGGTATAGTTAATCGTCCCCGTTTTATACACGCCACATCCAGTGTATTAGGTACATATATTTGGGAAATTTCCACGAAATTGTCTTAAAGGTGAATCGTCCTTTGTTCACATGGAAAACAATGGACATGGTACATGTGTCTTGGGAATTGCATGTTATAATTTAACAACAGATGAAAAGGATATGACAGTGTGGGTGAAATGTACCATTGATGTATATATGTCCTGAAACATTCCGGTTGGGCCTATGTGTAAATACGATGTCTAGTTTTCGATTTGTGACCTCGAACGAGAATTAATTTTATGTCGAGAGTAGTTTTTCTATTACTTGATTGTGTTCCTATCCGCGACAAACTACCGAACTCGTCCCCCC
>SZWC01004913.1:139890-159488 GCA_023375785.1 Penium margaritaceum
CCCCCCCCAAAAGGTTAGAGTGTATCTGTGAAGTGTATCTGGTCAGCGTATCCAGATTATGTGGTTGAAGAAAAAAAAACATTAATGTACTGGGGGATAATCACTTGCCGAAACTCGCAAACCGTCGATGGAGGCTTATCGACGATCACGATCGAACGAGCGGGGTTTTGTAAACGGGTATGATGAAAGATTTTTGCGTGCTCGCCGCCAATTGTTGAAAATAGATTGTTGCGAGAGAGTTTTCCGATAGTGAAACAAGACAACGTCGGATTGGTCACCGCGTCGTCCCCCCCTCCCCCCACCGTCGTAGTGTATTTCAGCTGAAAACGGGGCGTGTATCGTGCAACGTGCAAGACTATACACTTGTGGACTTTTGAGAATGGTTAGAATGTAGGGTCTGAAAATCCCCCCACGATAGATGGGAACCTGCTGGGCCTCGCTACCGCGGGGCCCAGCAGGACCCCGGAAAAGCAAACAAATGAAGTCCAAATCTCTCGATTGTGACTTCGGGGGGATTCTGAAACGTTTATGTTTTGGGTTCCAGGAATAGGCACTGTCACGCCTTGCAGTTCTGACACCTTTCATGTATAAGTACAAATATATGTCGTTTACAACGAACTGTAAGTGTGGCTATAAAGCACTTAACTATGGATTCTATTATGTGTTTTATTTTTTTTTGGCAAACCTTCTACGAAGTTTACTGTCTTCAAGCATTCAAATACACTTGCATGTCCGTGAACAGACATCATAATTTACGTTGTGTTGCATTTTCCATGAAGGTACTATGAAAATTCCAAAGGTATGCGTTTAGTATGTACACTCTATGACGAGTGTATTTTTGTTGGGTGATTAACCATGAATGCCCCAAACACAAGCGTACCAAAGATCAACTCGACAAACGTTCCAATTTTTGTTACAAGGGACTGCATCATGAATAACACCATCCTACATCATAGTCATTTAAGACATGGCTTCACAAGCAAGGAGGAGAGAAAGCCCGGACTCAGACAAAAGAGACCGAACACCACCGACAAGAGTGTAGTTTCATTGTTCAGAGATCCCATTTTGCTCAAGGATGTAAGGAGCAGAGGAATCCGTACGTACACCACGACACGTAAGGAAACAAGAAGTAGGAATGAAGAACTCACAAACGTGGTATGAGTGAAAGACATGGAGTTGGCAGTGACAAGTGCACCGAGCCTGGAAAAGCCAGTCCTCAAGAACATTTCCCACGTCACTTTTGTGGTGTAGTACAGAGAACAAAATAATGCAAGAGAAGACATTAGTGAGACAAACCAATGCAGTGGGCTCAACAAATGTGTAGCAGGCTGTCAATGGGAGCGGTATGGATATGACATAGGTGGAGATGCAAGAGATACCCATGCAGAGGGGGTAGAGATACTGCAACATGAATGAGAGCAGAGATAGTGGAAGACGAATGAAAGAAGAGAGTTACATGGAATAGAAAATTGTAACAAAGATTAGAGTGAGAAATATGACCAGATGATTTCAATGAGAAAACATCCATGCCACGGCTGGAAACACAGGTCACATTCTGATCATCGAGGATGGTCACGGAACACATGCTCAATTCAAGATCAGGCACAAACAATACATATAACAAAGGCATGCCCTCCTCGAAACAAACAAAGCGTACAATTTCAACACCTTTAACAGAGGTATGGTTACTTGAGGGCTTTTTATACACATCACATTTAGGGTATGTTCTTGTACCTCCGAAATTCGGAATCCGTGTAGGAATCCGATTCGGATTCCGAGGTGGTGCATGTCACGCTGTTCACATACACAACAAATTCCTTGTCGAATCCTGACGGAGGAAGCTTGTCGGAAAGGCCCGAGAATACCACAGTAGTTTAACCGTGCGCTCTCTTTCCATCTTACGGCGACAGTATAGCCGATTGAGCTGAATACCAAAATCCATTTCTGGTTTCTCGCTCGGCCGGCGNTACTTGAGGGCTTTTTATACACATCACATTTAGGGTATGTTCTTGTACCTCCGAAATTCGGAATCCGTGTAGGAATCCGATTCGGATTCCGAGGTGGTGCATGTCACGCTGTTCACATACACAACAAATTCCTTGTCGAATCCTGACGGAGGAAGCTTGTCGGAAAGGCCCGAGAATACCACAGTAGTTTAACCGTGCGCTCTCTTTCCATCTTACGGTGACAGTATAGCCGATTGAGCTGAATACCAAAATCCATTTCTGGTTTCTCGCTCGGCCGGCGAACCTAACGTGATCCTCTGGATTCTGCTTGACCCAAACTGATTTTGAAATTTTCTGTTTGTACAGGTCAACTTTGCGATGCATTGAAATGTAGGGTTCGCAAGCAAACGCATTGCCATCTGTGTGTAGTCTACTTCTGTCGCCGAGTATACGCCCACGCTGCATGACTTGTCGACGACTACTTTTCCTTCAAACTGCAGTGATCATTTGAAATGATAACCATGGCCCTCGGATTCCGAAACTTTGCTCGAATCCGCCGATTAGCTCAGGAATCCGCGGTTTCACACGGATTCCTTCTCGGATTCCGAAATTCGGAGGTACAAGAACATACCCTTAGTGTACTAGGTGCCTAATATAAGGAAATTTCCATGAAGTTGTCTAGAGAGGTAGTCATGTTCAGTTCACTTGGAAAGCTATGTATATGATACTTGTGCCCTGGGAATTCAATGTAATTATTTAGCTAGGGGAAAAAATGGTATTCCGGTCTTGATGTATAGTAGACGTATATATGTCGTCATGTTTTATGATTGGTTACCTTTGTAAAGAGGGTGTTTACTTTCAGAACTGTTGGACACAAAATATAAGCAGCTTCATAACGAGCGTACTTCCGCAATTGTTGCAATGTTTCTTCGTCAGCGGCATCCCTCCCTCCTCCCCCCCAGAAGCGATGAGTGTATTGGGGTTGAATAGCTGGGTTGTGTGTTGTACAACCGTTACTTGAATACACTAAGTGTACTATACACTTAGCGTATTTTTTACATGTCCGTCGGATACACACATCATATGCACTCTCCTAATACAATCTACCTCTTTGGGGGGGGGGGGCAACATGGGAGCCGGAGATCTCCCCCCCCCCCCAAAGGGTAAGGTGTATTGGGGGAGTATCTATGGTAAGTGTATCTGACAGACACGTGAAAAATACACAAAGTGTATTTTGAGAACAAGTCAATAGACACTCGTCGACCATCAATCTATGACGATCGACGATTGACGATGTACGATTTGAACGTCTATACATAGATGACGATCGATGATCGACGACCGTCGACTAGTCGATGACATCCATATGTGCGGAAACCATATTGCACATTGGTAACCACATAGTCGGGACCCCATCTCTCTCCCCCCCCTCCCCAGAAGCGACGAGTGTATTGGGGTTGTGCAGCTGGGTTGTGTATTGTACAACCGTTACTTGAATACACCAAGTGTAGTATACACTTAGTGTATTTTTCACATGTCCTTTGGATACACACATCATATACACTCTCCTAATACACTTTACTTGTTTTGGAGGGGGAGGGGCAACATGGGAGGCGGAGATCTCCCCCCCCCCAAGGGGTAAAGTGTATTGGGGGAGTGTCTATGGTAAGTGTATTTGACGGACACGTGAAAAATACACAAAGTGTATTTTGAGAAGATGTCAATAGACACTCGTCGACCGTCGATCTATGATGATCGACAATTGACGACGTACGATTCGGTCGTCTATACATAGATGAAAATTGACGATCGACGACCGTCGACTAGTCGATGACATCCATATGTGCGGAAACCATATTGCACATTGGTAACCACATAGTCGGGATCCCATCTCTCCCCCCCCCAGAAGCGACGAGTGTATTGGGGTTGTGTATTGTACAACCGTTACTTTAATACACTAAGTGTATTTTTCACATGTCTGTCGGATACACACATCATATATACTCTCCTAATACACTTAACCTGTTTTGGAGGGGGGGCAACATGGGAGCCAGAGATCCCCCCCCCTCCAAAAGGGTAAAGCGTATCGGGGTAGTGTCTAAGGTATGTGTATCTGACAGACACGTGAAAAATACACAAAGTGTATTTTGAGAAGATGTCCAAAAACACTCGTCGGCCGTCGATCTATGAAGATCGACGATCGACGATGTACGATTTGATCATCTATACATAGATGAAAATCGACGATCGACGACCGCCGACTCGTCGATGACATCCACATGTGCGGAAACCATATTGCATAATGGAAACCACGTAGTCGGGACCCCATCACTCCCCCAGAAGCGACGAGTGTGTTGGGGTTGTGTAGCTGGGTTGTGTATTGTACAACCGTTACTTGAATACACTAAGTGTACTATACACTTAGGGTATTTTTCACATGTCCGTCGAAAACACGACTCATATACACTCTCCTAATACACTTTACCTGTTTTGGGGGGGGGGGACAACATGGGAGCCGGAGATCTCCCCCCTCCCAAAAGGGTAAAGTGTATTGGGGGAGTGTCTGGTAAGTGTATCTGATGGACACGTGAAAAATACACAAAGTGTATTTTGAGAAGATGTCAAAAACCACTCTTCGACCGTCGATCTATGACGATCGACGATCGACGATGTACGCTTTGATCGTCTATACATAGATGGAAATCAACGATCGACGACCGTCGACTAGTCGTCAACACATGTGACGATCGATAACAGGTTCGCGAGGGATTCGAGCGGGGATACAAAATCCCCCTCTGCGACAGAAGGGAACCTGTTGGGCCCCGCTGCAGCGGGGGCCAGTAGGAGCCCGAGAAAGAGAAAAAATCAAACTCTTAATCCCGGCAGTAAAACGGTGTCGATTGTGTCTCCGACTAGTTTTGCATCCAGGAATAGGCGTTTGTATTCTTCACAGTAGTAGCATCTTTAAGGTATACGGACAAATGTACATCTGTTTAAGGGAACTGTAAATGGAGTTGTGGAAAAATAAAGCAAGGTTTTTGTTGGGTTTCTATATTTTAATTACCAGCCTTCCAAGAAATTTTGCATGTTGAGGCATGCAAGTACATGCTAATATGTATGAACACACGTAGTAAAGTGAATTGTAACGTAACTTCCACGAAGGTACCATGAAATTTCCAAAGGCTTACATTTGACACGTTCACTGTATGAAGAGTGTATTTTTCAGAGGTGATTAAGCATAAATGCTTTAACAGTCAGAAACTAAGCCAACCAGTGCAAACAAAGCAAACAGAGCCAACAAGACCAAGTGAGACGGACAAACAACTAAATATGGCCATGTGGTGCGTAGCGCCGGAGTGGATGAGCCAAAAAATAGAGGAGGAGTGTCAACGGCAAAACACGAGAGGCAACAATAGCGCCAAAAGAGGGCGAGGATGAGTGGCCAAAAATGACAAGGCAACGGGACAAGGCAACAGACTACCAATGCCGAATCCAAGGGAAATCAAGAGGGGGTGTCCCCTGAACAATGCCAATAGAAGAACCATGTAGCGCCCCATCTACCTGACAAGAAGTATGACGAGACAAACCAAAACACTCTCACCTCCCTTGTCACAAAGATGGAGGAGATCTGCGAGTGTGTTCTCTAGATGGTGTACAACAACACATCAGTTGTCACAATGACTACCGTCAAAGTAGTCAGCACGCTTGCGGACACCATGGTACAGCCAAGGAGGAGGTGCGTAGAAGCCAGATGGAGGTGTGTAATGGACGGACAAACCGTGGAAGGAAATCCAACCAGAGCCAGCAAGTCTTGATGGAAGGGAGGCCAGATGATGAAGCTTGTATGTCAGTGGGATGCTGGAAGAAGAGCCGTAAGGAGAGGAAGCTTGAGAGGACCCAAAGGGAGAGGTGAGAGAAGCACCAGTGGAAAATCATGTAGCTGTAGCGGTTAGTGCCTAACGTGAATATATGGATGTTGTTAGGAGAGCATTATCAGGAGAGTGTAGATACATTGGAGCATAATATTTGGTTTGTCCATAGTTCAAGCATGTCATGGTAGAAGAAAAGGAGTAGGAGGACGATGAGGACGTGATGGTCCCATACTCCTGGCCATTGTGATCCTCCCCCTCTCCTAGATTGAGGGCGACATCCACCACCACCATGCCCTTGTCTCGTATCAAGCATGGCATGAGCACTTGTAGTGGAGGAGGAAGAGCAAGTGACGGCAGAAAGATAGGATGAGGATGATGAAGGAATGACAATGAAAATTCTAGCAATAGTTCAGAAATCAATATGCTTGTTTTGCAGATTGCTCTACTAATCAGCAAGGTGAGCAGCTGTCGAAATTTATACAGTGTACCAATTCCAGGCAAAGAGCAGTGGCAACGGGCTTGGCGGCAAGGCACTCAAGCTCAGTAGCAAGAACATGCAAAAAGAGATCTGACATCTTAGGTATGAGACCAGTGACAATGGAGATGCTGACATAGAGTTGTCCTACAACAGCCCTACCAAGGTACCGAAACAAATGTAGAGTGTGAGCCTAGTACACATCGGCTGTCTCATCTACACGCATATGGAATTCATTTAATTGCACCACCGTTACACTCTGTGTATCATGGCCAGTGATAATGGTGCAGTGGCAAACAATATCATAGAAACCAATAAGGTTTCCAAAGTGACTACGTGCAAACTCAACATTGTAAAAGCAAATATCATCACTGAGCGTGTGTGGCCCACTATTGATGAGTGCACGAACCACGCAAACAGATTCAGCAGTATGGGAGACAATCGGAGTGGAAGTAGAAGGGTCAAGTGGGAAGTAATACTGTCATAGATGCTCACAATGGACCCATGCACCCAAATGCACTTCCCAGGAGGAGGAGGTCAGCTTGGTGATGAAGTGTAAGGGGAACGTCTGAAAGTCACGCTTGTGTGTGAGAGGCAAGAGTGCATGAGCAAGGGCGGCAGCAACTCTGGACATGGAGCCAGAACCAGTAGATTTGGTGTGAGCATAAGTGGAGCCATTGTTTGAGAGATAAGCATCCTGAATAGAGAAAGAGCCAATGGGTACCGAAGTACCAGCAGCAACAGCAATAGTCACAGCAGCAACTCAGCCAGGCGTATCATGACAAGCTCAACAATGACCTTGGCCTGATTGGCCTTTTCAGCATCAACATCCTGCTGACGGGTAACGGCAGCTTCAAGAGCCAGACGAATTTGCCGCAGCTGACCCGGAGCTCTTCGATAGCAGCTTTGTGATCAGGCATGATGGGCGAACACAAGAGAGGACAACTGTAGCAAGGAACATAAATCGACAACATTTCCTTTGCTCAAGTGGTTGTGTTATGAGTCTGGAGTGTTGGTGTGGTGAAGACGAGATCTGCAATAGAGGCAATTTAGAGAAATTCATAGCACTAAGTAGGGAGACGTCGAAGAAGAATGGAGTAAAGTGTAAGAAGGTTACTTATCATACGAGGGATGTGGGAGCAAGATGAACAATGGTGGTTGTGTGGCATCAACAGAGGCTACACAAATAGATATCCTCGATGTAGTAGAGAGTATGAGACATAAAAAAAATCAGTGAGTGTAGCCGTGAAGACCATAGTTGATGCACAAGCTCAGACAAAGATGTAGACTCGGATAGTAGCGGGAGAGATGGAGGCTGAGTTCAAGAAAACAAAGGAGAGAGTTGGAGACTTGATGGACCAGACAACAGATGAAGCCAATGCTGAAGCTGAAGTGGCAGAAACAACGATTGCACCTGGGGGTGCTAATACGACTGCACTTGCAACTGTTCAAAAATAAGAGAGATATTCAAGTAACTGGTTGTCCCATAGGCACGAGACCATGGCTACGTGGATGGCAGAGACATTAACAGCTGAGCGGAAAGCAGCACAACATGACTGAATATGTTTCTGCCTTTTGTGGCCACTTGATGTTTGTTGCAGTCATGATGGTCTACTCTCTTGTATAGATGGGTGTATAAGGAGACAAGTAGAAAGTCATGGATGTGTTAGAAGGCCAACACTTTTTGCACCAAACCAACACTTGCTCCTAGTTTTAAATGATTCAAGTACCTCAAACCCCCACATCGTGTTATGCAGCGTAACTTCTACTTGTTCACCTTCTATGTTCAGCTGGGTATAACGCGAGGGACTTGTTCTAAAGACCAACTGGTCCACCGATGTTACAACAGTTGGATGTGTAAACCATGTATGAGCAGAAGAAGGAAAGAGCGAAATCTGTATTAACGATAACTCTTCAAAGTACTCATTTACCAATTTCCACAATATAAGAATTGTAAAGTTTGAACTGCTCTTGAAAATTGTAGCGTACGAGCAATTTTTAGAATTAAAAATGGCATTTAGTTATATTTCCCGGGTTTCGGGAGCTCAAGACCGATGTCTTGACGACTTGAGGTCCCAAAAAAAACATTGTTCTAGAGTCTAGTTTGACTCCATCCAGAATTTGTTCCATAGACAACATCTAAGGCAAGAGGAGTGCCACGATCGAAGATCCATCATGTCATTCCTCCTCCCCTCGAGTTGGCCGCTAGGGTATTGTTCTCACTTGGCTGTGCCACGTGGCACAGCCAAATGAGAACAATACCCTAGAATGTTTAGGATGCATGTTTGCAAAAACTCCTTGTGACGACTATGTCTGTTTGTGGTACGGTTCTTCTCAGCCAAAATGGCTGAGACGACTATGTAGAGGGCGTATATTTTGGTCCAGCAGTTAGTCGTAAAACAGCCCATAGCTGTTACAGACATACCAATAGAATTCATTAGGTCATGCAGGCCCATGCAGAACTGCCATGAGCTCTGGGTATGAGGGGCAGACAATGAAGGCCAAATCTGGCCAAGTCTGAAATGCATTAGGAACAAGGAGAGAGTGTACAATGAGCCATACTGAGAGCTTATGTACCGGAACTGGCGGCTAGCCCACCAGGCCCCGTCATCCTCGTCACGCAAAAAGGCATGCATTTGGAATACACGTGTCATAGAACATGAAACCACACAATGGAGGACTCCCGAGGCACTGAAACAGTCAACCGTGTGCCCGTTATCGACCAACGAGAAAACATGCAACATGCTCCATACACACCCAAACTCTACGGTGATAGGGTAGGCAGGGTAGACAGGTTTAGGCCTCCCGAGATGTCGGGAATCGTCACCGGGCATCTGGATCTCAGCCACAAGCAAGCTATACATGTCTGACAGAAGTCAATAATGGCTTATTAAATTAGTGTTGGGTAACCAAGTGCCTGGGTCTCAACCACCGAGAAAAATCTTCTAGCTCCCGACAAACCAACCAGGCTGTCGGAGCATATCGGACGCGTTTCACCGGCACTGTTGTAGGTGATGGAGAAGTCTCAGGATGCTCCGGAGGCCCGCCATGTCATCAGGCTCTCCTCTACCTTGTACATCCAACGTAGAGTACAAAGGTAATTCATCTCCGTCGCTCGTGACGGGTGGAAGCCTCGTAAACCAACACTCTCCCTGTTTGACGTAGCCATCAACGCAACAACCGAGCCAAGACATGAAGCGATGGCTTTTGCAAAACCACGGCAAGCACAAATCATTGCTTCCACCACTAGAATTTCTTCCACCACTAGATCACACGACGGTGAGCTCGCTTGCAGTGCGAAGCCACCTTTCCACTTCGCAATGGCTACAATGGGGACAGTAGCAGTGGCTGCTGCCGCTTTGGCTGCCCTTGCTGCGCTCGCTTTTGTTGCTGCTACTGCGCGCATGTGCAGCTGCGGCCATAGTTGCTCACCACCACCTCCACTGTAGCTACTATTATCGTTCGGTGCTGCTACTATTACAGCTACTACGGTTGCAGCGAGGCGGTGCTACGAACTGCTACTGCACGCTACAGCTGCATGCTGTTGCTATTATTGTTGCGGTGCTATGTTGTTAGCTACCATTGTTGTTACACGCGGTTGATGTGGATTGCCCTTGCTGCTACTGGAAACTTCTCCTACTATTGCCGGTGGCAATGCTGTTGTAGCAATTTCTTGTCGCTGCCATTGTAGCTGCTACTGCTACCCCTCCGTGCCGCCACTATTGTTGTCGCGAATGCTATTCCTCCTACGGAGCTCCCACTCTAGCACCTACTACTGTCGTTGTTGTAGCTGCTACTCATCAAAGGAGCAGCTCATGTGGCTCCTACACAAGGACACGATGTCATGGCCGTACACAAACGCCACCTCGTCCACAACCGCTTGGCCCACCTTTTTCTATTACTTTGGTGGCCGGTGTCACCGGTGGTACTACTGCTTCTACTTTCTAAAAAATGGAAGTGGCAGCAGCCACACTCCAAAAAGGCCGTTGTAAGCGTTGCACCTCTCACTATAGTCACCTCGTTGCTCCCGCACGATGCTACCGACGTGGTGCCACATGGCACATTCTCTTTGCATTCCACCCGTTATGCTTCAACTCCTTCTCTTGCTTCTGCTGCTCACACGTCCCCCTGTGTGTTATGTACCAGACGTACATAAGTCCCAAATCTTTTCGAGTGGGCATTTTTGCGATCACACAAGCAGCCGACCATGTTGTGAGACCGTGATATTCACTCTGACGGTTGAGGACAAATCGGCCAACTGCCCTCACCTCCAGTGAATCTTCCCGAACCTTCTCACAACTCCGACCACCAACTTTGACCACTCGTCGTGCTCCTTCGACCACGACGAGTGGTTGAAGGACCACTCTCACAAATCTACAACAGAATTATCACGACCTTTTGGTCAACTTCTTGACACATCGAGACAAATCTGGATTTCTAAAGATGCATCTCGCTTCATCACCGTCAATTCTTGAAGCCCCCTGATTTCTCGGTGGACCTTCTCCAATCCGACCACTCACGACAAGACTCCTCACGCGTCGATCGACAACTGACCCAACGACCCCAACTATGTCTCATTTGTAACTCAACACTTGTATGTATATATATATATATATATATATATATATATGTATTCGATCATTTTGACACTTGTCATTGAAGTACACATACTGCTAATTATAAATTGCTCAAGTGTCCCAAATTCTAAATCATGTTCTGCCTCACAACTTTTACTTGTTCACCATCTACGCTTCGTTCGGCATAACACTTGGTTTCAGAGTGCAGTGATGTTGGAAAGGGATTTGACTACTTTACTCAGCAGGAGGAATATCTCGCACAAGCCATCAGCGTATCTCGCACCTCAAGACTTCGCAGACTTCGTGACTATGACCGGAAACAAGCGAGCGCAACCAACGACCAGCAGTGGTTCTTCGGCAACGACTTTGGCGATGAAGGAGCACAACGTACCTATGCACGCGAATCCTAAAGCAGCAACAAATGCTGGCGTGGCAGGCTTTGCAGCAGCTGGATCAACCCCCACAGCTTCGATGACCAATCCGGTTGCAGACCCAACGGCGGTAAACCAGACGTCCCTACTGACAGTCTTGATGACGACATCAAGAACGACAAGTGGCACGGGACGTCAGGCGCGGATCAACGAGGAACTTGCAAGCATAATCTTTAAGCTTGATGGGATCAACAGCCATCTGCTCCAACAGCTTAACGTCACGATGGAGGCTCCTCGCAATATAAGCGCACGAGAGACGGTGCTCATTGAGAGAAATTCCCAACTCTTGAGCAAACCCGAAATTCATCCGGCTCCACCAGAAATGTTTGATTCTGCAAGTCCAAAAGGACCGACAATTCAGATGTGGCCGACGAGTTTGGAAGTGTACTTTATCGTTGCTAGGGTCAATAACGATGAAAAGAAAATCGACCTCTTGGCCGCGCTTTTGCGTGGCACGACGCTAAGTTGGCGGTCTGATCTAAAGACCATCTAATAGCAGCAGGAGACCGGCGGAGTATCATCAACAGCCAACGGCGCATATTTCATATCATCGACCACAGGCATTCTACCCCTACATCAGATCAACCCACAATGGCAAGACGCGCTGACGCCACCAAGTGATACGAATTCTCGCACGTGATGCTCACACAATTTGGATGGTTGAACAAAAAGTCTGACGCACGGTACAAGCTGCAACGTCTTCGTCAGCAGTCCAATGTGGCAGAGTACACACGGAGATTCTGTGAGATCATCAGTGGAGCAGAAATCACCCTCGATGAACTCTGTTTTCACTACAACAACGGCCTTAAGCGAGATATCCAGCGAGCAATTCCCATTTTTGGTATCCAAAACGACTTGTCGCAGATGATCATAGCACCAAAAAGGATTGACAACACCGACTACAACGCTCGGATCCAAGAATCCTACATCTCACTCCCTCCCAACCACAATTACTCTGATGGAAGTAGACTTCTTCAACCAGAGAGATACGTGCATCTGCTACAACTTCGAAAAAGACAGGCACATCCCTTGCAACTGTTGAAGCAAGCAGTAGGCCAAAAAGGGGGGGGGGGGGACGCAAAAAAATATATGTTGGGAAACGGCTAAGGGTAGGAGTGAAAGGCACAACTCTTATCCCCACGGAGCAAAATGCGCCAAACGATCACCCATCTGAATGGCCTACATTGCCGCACAGGGTTTCTCAGATCGCAATATTTTACTAGGGGTACGAGTATGACCAACCGGCAATACTGCTAAAAGTCCAGCGTCGAGGATGCAAGATTCGTACAATGGTACCAACACTATTGTATACAGGAGGTTCACACAGCTTTATAAGCAATGACATGGTTTGCAGGCAGGGTTTGCAGACCAAACCAGAGGTGTTTGAAGGAAAAATTGTCGATGGACGATTGCAAATACAGAGATTCTGAGAACCATTACGACTACAAGTGGGAGATCTTCAGAATGTAACGATCCAGAGGTCGTGTTCAATGAGTGATCACAAAATCATTTACGGCAAGATTTCTTATACTGGCACGATCCGTAGGTCAACTTGAACAGCGGCGACGTCTACGTGGAAATAAATGGCGTAAAATGACAACTTCTACGCGTGGGACGGAAGCTGATCGTGGAAGCAGCAGATGTGGAAGCGGGAGAGGAAGCCGCGGTAGCCTAGAAACGATAACCTGTGCAGCCGATACCGCTCACCGTGGCCAGTCAGTGTATACGTCGAGGAGCCAATGGAAAAGGCGATAGTGGTAGCAGCTAACTCATTATCGACCTCATCAGCCTCATCGCCATCAACAAAGTTTGCAATGGTACTTGAAGATTTTGCACCATTCATCCAGGAGTTTACAAACGTCTTATCCGATCCAGACATCGAACATTGTATCGAATTAAAACCGGGAAGCAGGCCTATAGTTGGAGGGGCCTATTGGATGAGCGATCACAAGCTGACCGAGCAGAAAAGCAACTCTATGAGATGTTTGGTCAGAGGTTCATTCACCCTTCCACGTCACCATACGTCGTACCACTACTATTCGCAATAAAGAAAACTGGTGAGATGTGGATGTACGTGGAGTATCCAGCATTGAATGACGCTACCATCGAGAACCATTACCCTCTTTCCAGAGTTGCTGAGCTTTTCGACCAACTCCGAGGGGCTCACATCTTCAGCAAAATTGACTTGCACTATGGCTATCAGCAGATACGCGTGGCAGACGCTGACATCAAGAAGACGACGATTGCGAACCCGCTATGCACGTTTTGAGTTCACAATAATGTTTTTCAGACTTACGAATGCCCCAGCGACATTCATGGTGGCAATGAACAACATCTTCCGACCATACCTTGACGATTTTGTCATGGTGTACCTCGACGACATTCTGGTGTACAGCCGCACCCCGGAGGAGCACGATTGCCACCTTAAAAAAGTCCTCACAGCTCTACAAAGAGAGAAATGTTTTGGAAAATTCTTGAAGTGCGACTTTGGTCGCCGTTCGATCAGGTTTTTGGGCCATGCCATCAACAGTGGACGGATCACCATGGATCCAAAAAAAGTGGCAGCAGTCGCTGGTTGGCCGACGCCGACCAACATTTGAGATGTTTAAGTTTGTCTAGGCTTCTACAAGACCATGGCAACGGCGAGCAACCGGTTGCATACATGTCTCAAAAGCTGCGACGACCGGAACTTAACTAAGCTGCACATGAGAAAGAAATGACAGTGGTCTAACATGCATTTAAGACCTGGCATTTTACCTGGAGTGCCGCCAATGCATAGTGCGCACCAACCACCATGCATTGAAATATCTGAAAATGCAACTGAAACTCAGTCGACGTCAAATCCGATGGATGGAGTTCCTTGAATCCGGGTTCGACTACGATATCGAGTACCGACCAGGCAAAATGAATCCAGTTAATGCACTCATTCGTCGACCACATTTAGTGGCTGAGGTGACGACGCTACAACTGCAGTAAGATCCCTATCTTGAGCGGCTGTTCACACGAGGCTATGACCTGTACGGCGGAAACGACAAGGCAAGATTATTGTTCGACGCACCCTTTTTGCGATGGCGATTCACTCGTCAGGTGATCGTTCCCCCGAGCGATGAACTTTGCCATATGCTGCTCGAAGAGTGCCAGAACACAGGACCAGGTCGACACTTCAGAGGGGACAAGATGCTGAAGAATTTGGCAAAAAATTGCTGGTGGAACAAGGTGCAATCTGACGTGGCCAACTTCTACAAAACCTGCGACACATGCCAGCAACAAATATTCCACCACACACGGCCACCCGGACGTCTACAACCACTCCTTATTCCGACGGAACCGTGGGCGGATATCTCCATGGACTTACCATGGAGATATCACGGGATTACTGGTCACACCCGAGGGATATGACGCAATCCTTGTGGACGTCGACATGTCTTCCAAAATGTCCGACTCCATTGCAACAACGACCATCGTCACCACCAAGGAAACAGCACGGCTGTTTGTAAACAATATTGTGCGGCTACAAGGCGTGCCAAGAAGCATCACAAGCGACGCAGATGGTCAATTCACTAGTCATTCTTGGCCCAAACTGATGGCTTAGTAGGGTAGAAAAAGTCAAATTTTGACAGCATTTCATCCTCAAACCGACGGCCAAACCGAGAGAAAAACTCAGATGCTCGAACAAACTTTCTGAACACTATGCAAACCTCATGGGACGGATTGAGCACAAAAACTCCCGACCTCCAGAATTGCATATAGTTCGGCAGTTTCCACCGGAATGGGTAAAAATTCGTCTGAAGTGGTGTATGACAAATGTCCCGCCACACCAAGAGGACTACACAGTCAAAGTAATATTCGCATAGTCAATGTCCGATGCCGAGACTTCTCCCATTTCGAAGGAAACACAGCACATCCTTGTGAAGACACAAGCAGCAATGAAACGAGCACCTCACCGACATCGCAATAACTATGTGTTCGTCGCTAGCGATAAAGTCCTTCTGAGCTCGGCCACCATCAAGCTCCACGAAGCAGACTGTTAGAAGCTCAAACTTTGATGGTTGGGACCGTTTGATATCGAGCACATGCAAATCCCCATGGTTGTATGCCTCAAACTCCCTGAAACTATGCAAGTTCATCCGATGTTCCATGTTAGCAGACTGAAGCACTACCGAGACCCCGGAGAAAACTTTCCCGTTAGGGATGTCCCTCCCCAACTTTCCCGTTAGGGATGTCCCTCCCCCTCCTCCCATTCAAGTGAAGGAGGACGTAGAGTACATCATCGCGGACAAACTGGGGAGATGTGGATGTGAGTGGACTATAGGACGTTAAACGATGCTGACATTAAGAATCGCTATCCTCTTTCTCGAGCTGGCGAACTTTTCGACTAACTCCGAGGGCCTCACATTTTCCGCAAAATCGACTTGCACAGCGGTTATCGCCAGATACGCATGGCAGATGCTGACATAAAAAGGACGGCATTCCAAACTTGCTACAGGAATTTCGAGTTCACAGTAATGTCGTTGTGACTGACGAATGCCCCGGCAACGTTCGTGGCGGCAATGAACAACATTTTTCGCCCGGACCTCAACAATTTTGTCGTGGTGTACCTCAACGAAATTCTAATGTACAGCCGCATCCTAGAGGAGCATGATGGATATCTTAAAAAAGTTCTTGAAGTTTTACAAAGAGAGAAAATCTTTGGAGAAGTCTCAAAGTGAAACTTTGGTCACCGTTGGATCGAGTTTTTAGGCCACGTCACCAATGGTGGGTGGATTACCATGAACCCAAAAAAAGTGGCACCAGTTGCTGATTGGACATTGCCGACCAACATTTGAGAAATTCAAGTTTTCCTCGGCTTTTGTCATTACAACCGATGATTCATACGAGATGACGCCTGGATTTCAGTGCCTCTTTCCGACCTCTGTCGAAAAGAAAACGAGTGGCAGTGGGGAGACAATGATCAAGAAGTGTTCACCACTTTGCAGAACTCCCTGACCTCGGTGCTAGCCCTACAGTTAGTCGGTTTAACGGTCCACTGTGTCATGGCTACAGATCTGTTGGACCTAGCCATCGGCGCAGTCCCGCTGCAAGACCATGGCAACTACGAGCAACAGGTCGCCTACATGTCTCAAAAACTACGAAGAATGGAACTCAACTACACCGTACACGAGAAAGAAACATTGGCGGTCGTACACACATTCAAGACATGGTGTGCCGCCGATGCATCGTGCGCACCGATCACCATGCATTAAAATATTTGAAGACGCAGACAAACCTCTATCAACGTCAAACCCGATGGATGGAGTTCCTTGAATCCGGGATCGACTACGATATCGAGTACCGGCCAGGCAAAATCAACCCGACGGATCCACTCAGCCACCAACCAGATTTAATGGTTGAGGTGGCAACGTTACGGCTTCAGTGAGACCCATATATTGAGCGACTGTTCGCAAGAGGCTACGACCAGCACAGCGGTTATGACAAGGCAACATTCTGGTCACCCTACTGGCGACGTCGATTCACTCCCCAAGTGGTTGTTCCCCCAAAGGACAAAATTCGTCATATACTGCTTGAAGAGTGCTTCATCATAGGACCAGGTGGACACTTCGAAGAGGACAAGGTGCTGAAGAAGCTGACAAAAAATTACTTGTGGGACAAAATGCAATTCGACGTGGCCAAATTCTACAAGTCTTGTGACATCTGTCAACGACAGAAATTCTGTCACACACGACGACCCGGAATTCTATAACCGCTCCCTATTCGGACGCAACCATGGGCCGATATCTCCATGGACTTCGTCACAGGATTACCAGTCACACCCGAGGGATATGACGCAATCCTCGTGGTCATCGACAAGTTTTCTAAAATATCCCACTTCATTCCAACAACGACCACCATCACCGCCGAGGGAACAACACAACTATTTATAAAAAATAACATGCAGCTACACGGTGTGCCAAAAACCACCACAAGTGACAGAGACAGCCAATTTACTAGTCTTTTTGGACACAAACTGATGACTCACTACGGCAGCAGAATTCAACTTTCGACGGTATTTCATCCTTAAACCGACAGTCAAACCGAGCGGACAAACTAGCTGCTCAAACAACTCCTTTGAACACTATGCGAACCTCACGGAACGGATTGAGCACAAAAACTTCCGACCGCCGAAATGGCATATAATTCAGCAGTCTTCACCGCAACAGATAAAACTCCATTTAAGTAGTGTATGGCAAAAATCCCACCACACGAGCGGGACTACAAAGTCGTAGCAACATTCCCGCAATCAACGTTGAGCGCCGAGGCTTCACCACCATCTGGGAGGAAACACGACAAACTCTCGCGAAGACATAAGCAACGATGAAGCGAGCAGCTGACCGATATTGCAACGATGATATATTCACCGCTCGCAACAATGTCCTTGTGATCTCGGCAAAATTCATACTCCACGGAGCCGACTATTCAAATCTCAAACCCTGATGGTTGGGACCGTTTGAGATCAAGCGCATGCAAATCCTTGTGGTTGCACGATTCAAACTCCCCGACACTATGCAAGTTCATCCGGTGTTCTATGTCAGTAGACTCAAGCACTACCAAGACCCCAGAGAGAACTTCTCCAACAGGGATGTCCCTCCCCCTCCTCCTTTTCCAGTGGACGAGGACAAAGAGTACGTCATTGACAATATTCTTGGCCATCGCCGACGAGGCAAAACGATAGAGTATCTTGTGAAGTAACATGGCTATGACGCTGCGCATAATACCTTAGAACCCTATGACAACCTCCGAGACGTCGATTACCTAATTGACGACTATCACCGCCATCACCGAGCCACATCTATATGCGCGCTAGACGTCGTGGCTAAATGGGGGGAGAAGTGTTACGTACCAAATGTACACGAGTCCCCAATATTTTTGAATGGGAATTTCTGTCATTACACAAACAACCCGTCACATCGCAAGACAGTGATATTCACTTTGACGGTCGAGGAAAAACCGACCAACTGCTCCCACCCTAAGTGAGTCTTCCCAAACCTTCTGACATCTTCAACTACTCTCGCAAATCTACGACAGAAGTATTTCGCCTTTTGGTCGACTTCTCAACGCACCGTGAAAATTCTGGATTTATAAAGATGCATCTCGCGTCTTCATTGTCATTTTGCAAGGTCCCTCGATTGAGCTTCTCAAATCTGACCATTCATGACGCCACCCCGCACGCGTCGCTCGACAATCGGCCCAACGACCCCGACTATGCCTCATTCGTAACACGACACTTGTATATATGTGTTCAATAATTTTGACATTTGTCATCGAAAAACACTTACCACTAAATATAGATTGCTCAAGTGTCCCAAATTCTAAATCGTGTTCTACCTCCCAACTTCTACCTGTTCACTGATACGTACCAGACGTATACGAGTCCCTAATCTTTTCGAGTGGACATTTCTGTTATTACACAAAAGGACCATCGCATCGCGAGACCACGAGATTCACTCCAACGGTCGAGGACAAACTGGCCAACTGCCCCCACCCTCGGTGAATCTTTCCGAACCTTTCGACAATAACGACCACACTCGCGAATCTACGACAAACGTATCACGACCTTTCACTCCACTTCTCGATGCACCAAGACAAGTCTGGATTTATAGATATGCATCTTGCATCTACACCGTCAATTCTCAAAGAACCCCGTCTTCTCAGCGGACCTTCTCGAATCCGACTACTCACAATGCGACTCTGCACGCGTCAATCAACAATTAACCCAACTATATCGACTATACCTCATTCGTAAATTAACACTTGTATATATATACATATATATATATATATATATATATATATATATATATATATATATATATATATGTTCGATCATTTTGACACTTGTCATCAAAGTATACTTACCGCTAATTATAAAGTGCTCAAGTGTTCCAAAATCTAATTCGTGTTTTGCCTCGCAACTTCTACCTGTTCACGATCTATGTTCCGTTCGGCATAACACTTCGTATCAGAGCGCAACGGTGTAGAGAGGCATTCGACAACTCTACCTATCGGGAGGACTACCTCGCACAAGCCATCGGCACATCTCACACGTCGAGACTTTGCAAACTTTGCGACTACGACGTGAGGCGAGCGAACGCAATCGACGACCAGCAGTGGGTCTTCCGCAACGACTTTGACGATGGAGGAGCAGAACGTGCCGATGCACGCGAACCCAGAAGCGACAGCAAATGCTGGTGTGACAGGCTATGCGGCAGCTAGATAAACCCCTACGTCTTCGACGACCAATCCGGTCGCAGACCCAACGT
>SZWC01004914.1:2572-18982 GCA_023375785.1 Penium margaritaceum
GATGCATGGTGCCTTCTATGCTACTCGATGAACATGAGATTATCTGGGTTCACTTTAGGTTTGTTTTGGTGGTGGGAACCTAGAACTGGGAAAATACTTGGAGGAGGGTTTTTAGCGAACCAGGTGGATGGGTTCGCTTTCGCCCTGCGAAGCGAACAAGTGCGGCCGGCAAGCTTCGCTCGCCGACCGCGCCGAGCGAAGCACGTCTAGCGTGCTTCGCTCCCCCCCTCTCTTGTCTGTTCGATCTTAGGACTTAGGCTGTGGCCGAACCCCGTGCGCCATGGAAACTTGGAGCTAGCTCACTCTGTAGTCAATCATTTCGACTGATTCAAGTTGCATTTGAAAGCTGGTTCAATTCTCATACTCTCTGCCTAACAAGCAAGGCCCACACAACATCCATGGCAACGGGTAGAGCGAAGAGTTGGTGAGAATCACTTGAAGGATAACGAGAGACAACTTACCGAGAGTAGAGAGCTAGCAAGCTCTTAGCATCCAATTGACTGGGCCACCCACACGAGAAGCTCGATGTGGGACCCGGTCGCCACCCCGGGGTTGCACCGAACCGGTCGGCAATAAGCCGCCTTGGTCACTCACACCTTGGAGCAACCGAGAGTGTGGCCCCGCAGGATCAGCAACCCGGTGTAATGAGCTACACAACTAGCACAGCATGCAAAGCAGTTGAAAACAAGAAACAACATCGACCACGAGCGTATATGGAGCATGCATCTTTCAAGTACTCTATCTCATGTTTCAGCCATGCTATGGCTAATCACCAGATGCTAAGAACAGAAAACACTCTCTCTCGTAGAACTGAGCATGGATGAGACCACGCCAATCTTGCACCTGGCAGGGACGCTAGTGACATGTGGCCCACAGCTGTGGGTAGTGAGCTATTGTGTGACAAGAGAATGGAAAAATGTGGGGCAGGAACCAAGATAGGTTGAGCACCATGCATAGAGTTCCATGCGCAAGTGAGAGACAAGAAAGTACGAGTAACAAGCGACAGAGCTACTAGCGAGCGGTTGAGTACGTGACGAGCGGAGAGCGGCAAGCTCCTCCTCGCTCGCAATTTGAGGCACTGAAAGGCCTCGATCTCAAAGCTGCTGGCCAAATTATCCTGCAGGCCTGCAGCACAACAGGACTGTACCGAAAGAACCTATGAGTGAACCCGGGTGCTCCACCCCCCCCCCCAACATAGTAGCACTAGGAAACCTAGTGTTCAGGTGACGAGTATAATGGGCCACGGTGAGAATGACCATGGCTCCACTTCTTGTGCATGTGTCACCAGAAAGGATGCTGTGGTGCCGGCGCCAGCATCACTCCAGCATCAGTCACCTGCATCAGTGAGGTGAGTGTGCAAGGAGGCCAGAGGTCACTACGTATCAATGGTTCACAGACCAACACTCCCCCATTACCCACAGCCGATGCACACAAGCACAAGGGCACAGACACCACATGTGTCACAAGACATGACTAACGATTGTACACACTCACAAAACAAACATTCATCCAGGATCACCATGAGGACACAACAGTCCCACTGGATACACGGCTGCCTTGAAGACATTGCTACTGAGTGCCTTCGTCAAGAAGTCAGCTCTCTGTTGTCGTGTGTCAACCCAAACGATCCGGACATCACCTGCAGCAACACGCTCATGCACAAAGTGATGCTTAAGATTGATGTACTTTGTACGTGTGTGATGTATGCCATCATGCTCGGCACTTGTTTTGGTGCTTTGGTTGTCACAGTGCAACGTGATGCAACGGATGGGAACACGCAGTTGCTGAAACAAGCGACATAGCCAAACACTCTCACACGTGCCAGCACCAAGAGCAACATACTCAGCCTCACTGGAACCACGTTCCACACAACCCTATTTAGCACTATTCCACAAGAGAGCGGTCCCTCCAACAAGGAAGACGTAGCCTGTGCGACTATGAGCATCTGCGTCATAGGCCCAGTCACTATCTGTGTAGCCATTGACTACAACTAACGGCTGTGCCCAATAGCACAGACCGGTCTGGGCACTGGAGAGGGTGTATCTGACAACACGCAATGCAGCCTCCAGGTGCCGTGCCCTGAGAATTGAGAGAACTGGGCCAGCAAGTTCACAGAGAAGGCAACATCTGCTCTGGTAGCTGTCGCCAGGTACATGTGCGATCCAATGCCGTATAGATACGTTGACTACCTCCCCCACCTTAGACACGTCATGTATCTTCAGTAACCTCTGCCCGGCTAATGTCATAGGCGTCAACGCTGTGGGTGTGGAATCAAGCAGGGAGGCAAAGAGCTCCCCCGGAATGTGGACGTACGCAACCTAATGCACCTGAAGGATGCGACGTGAATGGTCGCGCTCAAGCTCCATGCCCAAGAAGACACGAGCGAGCCCAAGGTCTTTCATCTTGTACGTGGACTGCAGGAGGTTTTTCACTGACCGAACAGCATCTTGGCTAGGCGATGCTATCAGCAGGTCGTCCACATAGACGAGGACAGCCACGAACGGCACAGAGGGTGGAGTGATAAAGAGGGAAGGATCCACCGTACTACGTTGGTACCCTCCTTTCTCGAGGGTGGACGTGATCTCCTAGTTCCAACATCGAGGCAACTTCTTCAGGCCATATGGGGCCTTCCGTAGCCGCCAGACTCTATCAGTGCCATCGGAGAAGCTTGGAGGCTGGGCCATGTAGATCTCCTCATCCAGCTTTCCATGCGAGAACGCATTGTTCACATCCATCTGTTCGAGCTCCAAGTCATGGTGAGCCACAAGGCTTAAGAGCGCCCTCGCGGTGGTGTATCGTCTGACCGGCGTAAATGTTTCATCAAAGTCAATGCCTAGGACCTGGGAGAACCCCTTCGTCGTGAGTCTTGCCTTGTACTTATCCGGTGCACCATTGGGTTTGTACTTCCGTCGAAAGACCCGTCGAGCGCCAATGGCCTTGTGACCGGATGGCAAGTCAACTAGCTCATAGACCGCGTGGTCAACCAGAGCGTTTAGCTCATCATGCATGGTGACCTCCCACCGCTGGACGTTAGTGGACGTGCGTGCATGACGCACCGTGGTTCTCTTAGGTGGTAGGGCTCTGGTGGCTGACGCAACGTGACACTCTGTAACACTGCTCGAAACAGCCACCTCCAATGCGTGTCCATGCTCTGAGGCCAGGAGCGCATAGCCAAGAGCAGAGCTAGAATGGACAATTCTTGTGGCCAAGCCCAGGGCATCCATGCCAGTAGGGAGGACAAGAGAACATCCAATCTGAGACTGTGAGGGGCGTGCTGGGGCCGTAGTGCTAGAGCGTTGAGGAAGCGCACAAAGGCGCCCACCTCGGACGAAAGGGGAGACAGGAGCATGACCAGTGGTGGCCAGTGGCGGAGGTGGAGTGGCCACATGAGGGGAAGAGACGAGGTGGCCACCGGAGGCATGATCAGACTGGACGGAGAAACACGTGGGGGGATAGGAGTTGACTGGACAGAGTACATGACAGGAGAGGACGGGACGGCGGAGGAGCTACTAGAGGACGGAGAAACACTGGCTCCATGACTGGACGGCAAGGACCACAAACACGGTGCATGACCAGACAACAAAGAATGCAACAAGGATGAGAGCTGCGGTGCAGCAACAAGAACTGCAGGGGTGGCAAGGCTGACTACCCCCCCAGCCGAGAGAGAGTCAGGAGAGAGGAGACAGGGGGCAAGCGACTGAGGTTACGAAGGAAGACTAACTTGAAAAGCAGGGCATCGCGAGATTCAATGACGCACTGACGGACCGGATCCCAGAAACGCCAGGCCTTAGACTGGGTAGACATGCCCAGAAAGGGACACAGATGGCCACGTGGAGACAACTTGTCGTCTCGCAAATCCTCGGGGAGCCAGACAAACGCCAAACTTCCTTAGACTCGAGCAAGGTGAAGGTCAGCGTGAGTGCCATACCAACGCTCAAATGGAGTGACCGTGCAGGGAAGAGGACCGTGAGGGACGCGGTTCGAGACCCACATTATGTAGCTCATTGCCTCAAAGGCAAAGAGTGGGGGCAGACCGGACTCGGACAAGAGGGTACGGATGTCAGCCAGCGTCCAATTCCAATGCTCAGAGACGTCGTTTTGCTGTGGTGTGTTTGAAGCACAGGTCTCCAAACATACCCCTCCGGACTCAAGGAGGCAAGCAGTGGGACCAAGAAACTCACCACCATGGTCGCTGCAAAAGATGCGCAACGACCGCTGACAGGCGCGTGCAACGTGAACAAGCCAAAACTTGACAACGAAGCAAACGTTGCTCTTCTGACGAAGGCCGAACACCCAGTGAAACCGGGAAAAATCATCGGTGAGGCGTAAGAAATAGCGACCGACATCACCCAGGAGGTCATGGGGCAAAGGACCCATGGCATCCACATGGAGACAATTGAGCGGTTGGGAGAACTGAGAATGAGATTTATAGAAAGGTGAACGATGCATTTTGCCTTGCGCACAATCAAGACAACCAGTGGGGCAGGGGGCAGGGAAGAAGGACGGAGAGAAACAAACAGCAGGCTGAAGACGATGCATATTGTGAATGGTGTCAGAATGGATAGGACCAAGACGACGATGCAAGAGACAAACAAGGTCAAGAGAGAGGGAGGGAGCAACATGAGCGAGGACAGTCCCTTGCACGGAAGAAGAGGAGGAGACATGGAAGGGAACACAGTAGAGCTTGCCACACTTCACTCCACGTAAGACAGGACGGCCAGAGGGGCACAGAAAGACAGTACCAATGCCACGACTGGCAGTGAAGTCCATACCTTGGTCGTCGAGGGACGACACAGACAGTAGGCTGAGCTTGAGCCAAGGCACCTACAAAATGCCAGGCAAGTATAGTGCACCACTAAAACCGACAAAATGGACGATGCCAATACCGTGAACGGGAAGCAACTGACCGGACCCAATACGAACAAAGCAGACCAACCCGACGGGATCCAACAAGACGAACGACGAGCAGACAGACGTCATGTGGTGGGTGGCACCGGAATCAAGGACCCAAAAGCCACTTGAAACACGCACAGAGGGGAGAACACCAGAGGTGGCGACAGTGCCAACGGAGGACTGAGAGGAAATAGACAGCGCACAGAGAGAGAGAGAGAGAGAGAGAGAGAGAGAGAGAGAGAGAGAGAGAGAGAGAGAGAGAGAGAGAGAGAGAATGAAGAAGGAAGACAGACTGCCAGTGCTCAATCCACAAGACTGACACACTCAACGAGCCCAGAACGTGACCGGGGGGGTCCCAACAAAGGACACTCTCCGTCTGATAAACGAGACCTCTGGCATGTGATGCAACACTCTCACCTCCTTGATCGCAAAGATGTGGAATCTNGGAGAGAGAGAGAGAGAGAGAGAGAGAGAGAGAATGAAGAAGGAAGACAGACTGCCAGTGCTCAATCCACAAGACTGACACACTCAACGAGCCCAGAACGTGACCGGGGGGGTCCCAACAAAGGACACTCTCCGTCTGATAAACGAGACCTCTGGCATGTGATGCAACACTCTCACCTCCTTGATCGCAAAGATGTGGAATCTGAAGAAGGGACTGCTCCAGCTGGCACTCCCGATCAGAGCGATTAACGTCCGCCAACGCCGGCAGGGCCGGAGTAGACGCGCCCGAGGAAGAAGGAAACCATGGCGGCACGGTGTCCGCGGAGTAAGGAGGACCCGTGTGTGTGGGCGCACCAAATGGAGGTGGCTAGCTCTAGGGATATGAGCCAGGAGGTGGAAAGGAAGGCACGCCAGTAGTGGAGTGGGCGTGAGCAGAGATGGTGGCAGACGGACATGAAGAGGCCGTGGAGATGGAGGTCGAAGGCACGGAGGAGGAGCCAGACGTGTGGGCCCAGTGAGCACTCATGGCCCTAGCCAGACGAAGATCGTCTGGAGGGGTGGGGCAGGAACAAGAAGAATGCTCCGTGGAGCCGCAATTCAAGCGAACGACGGCACTGGGAGCACGAAACGAGAGGCTGCTACCCTTGTCCTTCCCTTTGCCTTTGTCCTTACCTTTGACCTTCCCACGGCCCTGGGAGGCAAGGGCAGAGGCAGTAGAGGACAAGGCAGAAGAGGAGGAGGAAGAAGGAGCAGAGGAGAAGCGAGTGTAGCAGTGGTGGTGAGAATAGCAACACCCGTGACGGTGGAGCAAAGGAGTCGCTTGTTTTGAAGGCTAGTCCACCAGGCAGCAAGAAGGGCAGAGGTTGATATCGTAGAGAGCTCCTACCATAGGCGGCGACCTAGGCGGAATGGGCTGTGAGGCAGGGTGCTACAGCCTGTCTGCTTTGACGTCACGAAGAAGGTCGTACAGTTCCGGGATGAGGTCGTTGACCATGGTGAGGAAAGCAGAAAGTTGGCCTGGCGCTACGGTGTCGAGCTCGCGAAGGAGCTTGAGACTGCGAGCCCAGTAGGCATCACCGATCTTGTCAACATGCATGAGAAGCGTGTTGAACCCGACCGTGAGCGTGCTCTGAGCGACTTGGCCCATGACAGTGGTACAACTATGCAGCATGGCATATACGCTGACAGGGTCGGCTAAACGCTAGACAGCAGGGTCAGCATTGAACGTGCCGACATCATCAATCAGCAACTCAGGAGCGGCAGCGATGAGGGCGCGAACAACACGGGCAGACTGAGCAGCAAGGGGAGTGAAAGGAGCAACAGCTGGAAAATGGTACTCCCACAGCTGCTCCCCCAGAGCCCAGGCGCTGAAGTGCACTCCCAGGAGGAGAAGGCGAGCCCAGCAGAGAAGGAAGGTGGCTGCAGGAAGAAGTCATGCTGGCGCGGCGCAGGAGGAGGGACAGCCGCAGTGGGATGACCAGTCTGAAGAGTGGCAGAAGTGCTAGAGGTAGAGTGTGTGCCAAAAGGCAGGAGTGGTATTGGCAATGGCACGTGGGACAGCAGACGCGGCAGAGAGGCGACACAAGACAATTGCGACGACTTCATCAGCGAAGGCTACACAATTGTCCTTTGCCAGCTTAAGGCAATCTTCAGCCTCTTGCTGAGCCTCGTGAGCGAGAGCCAGCTGACGTTGAAGGGCAGCAATGACTGAATCTTCGTCACCGGGCATGTTGACAACGTTAGGGCTGTGCCTGAGAAATTTGGGCAGAGTTACCCCAGTCCAAATGGGCGTGGGAAAAATGGGGTTGCCTTAGGCAAGGTAGCTGAATGCTGCAGACATCCTACCCCAAGTCAAAGAGGACAAGCCACCGCAAAGAGAACAAGGGAAGACGGCAGGGGACAAAAGCATGCAAGAGAGAGAGTCATGCGCTGACAAAAGGTGACGGACTGCGTAGAAAGGCTAAAAGCAGCTGCGGAGGCAACGATGAGAATGGCAACGGTGGAGGCAAGTGGTACCACCAAAGCAAACACTCCAGTGATGAAAGCAGCACTGAGGGTGGTGATGACTGCTGTGATGGAGGCTGTCATCGTGACGAAGCTGGAGGCGGCCGATGGAGCATATGCCGCTGCAGTGATAGCGGCCAATGTCGAGGTGCGGACTGAAGCTGCCGTTGCCGCTGTCGTAGATGCAGCTGAAGTCGTCACTGATGCAATGGCAGACACTGCTGCAAAAATCGGTGTTCCTATGTCAGCAGTTTCTGCAGCAATGGGACCAATGAAAAGTGGAGCCTCTATGCATGCCTCTATTGCACGCCCTGCTGAGGTCAAGGCAGGTACGCGAGAGGCCCTAGCGGTTGTGGCAAACGTAGCGGCGGCTGTTGTAGTGGCATCTATGATTGCTATAGTCATGCGACTGAGGTCACTCACAAGACTAACAACGTCCCGCGTAAGTGCAGCACACAGGTCCTGCGCCTACAGACCCCCCTCCGAGGAGAAAGAGGTAGGGAGACGCTAGGCGGACAGTGGCGAGCAGCCCGCATGGATGACGCCGCTGTGGATGTGGATACCCGGTCGCTGCTCATTCCTCTACGATGTCTTCCATGACAATGCGGTGGCCCTCCCTCATAGTAAGCACCAGGAGGAAGAGCGCTAGGAGCGTCGCGACGAGCCAGCGTGGTGGGGTGCAGCACTACCAAAATGGTGCACGCAACGGAGAGCCGTTGTCACTGCAGCAACCAGACTGCTATTGCAACTACTAATGTGGCTCGCAATGCCATTGCTAACGACAATGTTATTGCTGCAAATGCTGCTACTGCTGTGGCTGATGGGGCTGCCAGTACTGCTACTAACAATGCTCCTGCTACTACTCCCGATGCTCCTGCTGCTGTGGCTAACGAGGCTGCCAACGCTGCTGCTAGTAGTGCTGATGCTAGCAATGCTTCCGCTACTGCTCCCAATGCTGCTGCTATTGCGGCTAACGAGGCTGCCAGTGCTACTACTAGCAATGCTGCTGCTGCTACTCCGGATGCTACTACTGCTACTACGGCTGAGGCAGATGCCAACACTATTGCTGCAGACGATGCTGCTGCTGCTGCTGCCAATCATATGCTATAGACGAGTTAGGAGCACCTCCGGTAGTCACAACGACAACTGTGACTGTGACTGCACGGCTCCTGCCTCTATGGCTGAGGCGACTACTGCTGTGTGTGCCACTGCAGGCTACAAGGGTCTTACAAGAGGAGACTGTCGTAGCTTGTGAAAGACAATGCCGAGCAGTCTCGCTATTGAAGCTGCGACTGCTGACTATTGCAGCTGCTGCTGGTGTTTAGATGCACCAAGAGTTGCAGTCGTGAGAGCTGCAACTGCGAATGTGCGGATGCGACCGGCGCAATCACGCAGACACGTCAATGCCGTCCAACGAGACGCAAGCATGGGGTTGCATTGTGAGCAATGAAGATCGCACCTATTGTGGCTGCGATCGAGGTGCAAGAAGGAGAGATCTGAGGGAAAGGGAAAACCCTAACCCGCGTTTTTTTGCACGTGGCTGCAGTCGACCGCCGAGACTGGAGGCCAAAGACTATGATGGAGAAGAATCCTCCTCCCTAAGAGCGTGTGTGACTGCTGGGGAACAGAGGCGGCGGAAACGGTGGCGGCAACGGCAAAATGTCACGCGCCAAAAGGTTCTCACGCGCGGTGTCTCGAGCGGAGCGTTCCCTCTTCACATTGCTCTGATATCAGCAGGTAGTGAGCTATGGTGTGACGAGAGAATGGAAAAATGTGGGGCGGGAACCAAGATAGGTTGAGCACCATGCATAGACAGTTCGATGCGCAAGTGAGAGACAAGAAAGTACATGAAACGAGCGACAGAGCTACTAGCGAGCGCTTGAGTGCGTGACAAGCGAAGAGCGGAGAGCTCCTCCTTGCTCGCACTTCGAGGCACTAATAGGCCTTGATCTCAAACCTGCTCGCCGAGTTATCCTACATGCTTGTAGCACGATAGGAATCTGCCAAAAGAACCTATGAGTGAACCCGGGTGTTCAACCACCCCCTCCCAAAACACAGTAGCACTAGGAAACCTAGTATTCAGGTGACGATAATCATGGGCCATGATGAGAATGACCATGGTTCCACTTCTTGTGCATGTGTCACCACAAAGGATGTTGTGGTGCCAGCACCAGCGTCACTCCAGCATGAGTCACCTGCATCAGTGAGGTAAGTGTGCAATGAAGCCAGAGGTCACTACGTATCTGTGGTTCACAGACCAACAACAGCTTCATATCTGCTCAGTCACTCGCAATAATGGCGTGTGTGAATGGATGCAGTGAACAGGTCACCTACGTATTTGACAAACACAACCAACACAATGGAGGTGCTGGGGGTGGATGGGGCCCATTCCACGGGGGTGAGAAAGTGCGTGGAAGCTTCCTAGCAACACGGCCGCTGACCGGGCGTCAGTGCCTGGTCAGACGGTGACGACAGTCACAGGTCGTACACACAACGGCAAGGGTTTGGCCAGGAGACACAAGTCAAAGTGTCAAAATGCTTCAATATAGCATATGCAGAGAGAAATGACAACTGACAGGTCCAGGGCATAAATACCTGCCGCGGCGCACGGCGGGTGTCGCACGCGGCAGTCTAAGAGCTGTCCTAAAACCGGCCCAAAACCACTGTTTTGGCCATAACTCTGCACACACATGTCAGAATCCTACGCCGTCTGAACCTAGATGTGCAGAATCAAAAGACGGACGCAGCGACTGGTCACATGCATGCATCCATCGACTGCCAGTGAGTATACAATGCAAAAACATGCAAATGGGCCTCATGCCCAGTCCGCCGAAAGGCGCCTGCAAGACGTAGAGGGCACAGCAAGGAGTTCCGGTGACATCTGGGGCTCTGGAACAGTGGTCGGTCAGCTCCAGACGGGTAGTCCGCCGCCTATCGTCGTGCTGCCACCAGGGCCGCCTGCCTCAGGGATCTGCACCAGTATGGACACGACCGAGTGGTCACAGTAAACTGTACAGGAACGGCACAAAGCACAACACTCCCCCATGACCCGATGGTACGCATGTCCATACGCGTGCAGCACTGGTACAACCACATAGTGAGTGACACAGACAGATGAGACGTCAACGTACATCCCACACTCAACCACTGTCACGCACGGGACAAAGCCCAACAGAACGAATGGCCACCAGAAACTTTGCGCGGGCAAGTGCCTTCGTCAAGAAATCAGCACGCTGCAAGTCAGTGCCAACCCACATGATGGAGATCACGCGTCGCTCCACCAGATCACGAACGAAGTGATGCTCAACCGCAATGTGCTTTGTGCGAGCATGAAAAACACCAGAGTTCTCCGCAATGGCGAGAGCACTCTGGTAGTCACAACGCAGCACAATGGCGGGTACTGACTGCCCGAGCTCAAGAAACAAGCGCTGCAGCCAAACTGCCTCAGCAGCCCCTCCCCCCAAAGCCACATACTCTGCCTCCCGAGCTACGTGCGATGCAGCCCTGCTTCCCGCTTCGCCAGGACAAAGCGGTACCACCGAGCAAAAACACGTAGTCAGTGCGACTGCGGCCGTCACGGCTCCAAGCCCCATTTGTTGTCAGTGTAGCCTTCAAGGACCACCGAACACTGCCGACGAAAGCAGAGTCCGAGATACGGTGTGGAGACCACGTACCGTACCATTCGCACAGCCGCGTGAAGAGCTCTCACACGTGGAGCCATCGAGAACTGAGCAAGGAGGTTGACGGCGAACGCGATGTCGGGACGCGTGGTAGTGCCCAGGTACATCAGAGATCCGATAAGACGGAGGTACAAGGTCACGTCCACTGTCTCCCCCAGCTGTGTAGGGTCATCCACCTTCAGGGCATCCTGCCCATCAGGTGTGAGTGGTGTGGAAGCAGTGGGCACTGCACCAAGGAGATCGCTAAAGCGCTCCCCCACGACTCGTGCGTATCGGGCCTGATGCAGCAACAGTGTCCGATGTCTGCGATCTCGCACAATCTCCATACCAAGAAACACCGATGCAGGACCGAGGTCCTTCATCCTGTAGGCGGTCTGCAGGACAGCCTTGGCGTCCTTCACGGCCTCCAGCAACGGAGACGTGATCAGAAGGTCATCAACATAGACCAGGATGGCGGTAAACCGCTCGGGTGTCGGTAGGATGAAGAGTGAGGGGTCTGCCTCGCTCTGTACGTATCCTGCGTGAGTCAAGGTGCCAGTGATCTCCCGGTTCTAACACCGTGGAGACTGCTTGAGGCCGTACAAGGACTTGCGCAAGCGCCAGACCTTGTCACCGTCCTCAAAGCCTGGTGGCTGAGCCACGTAGATCTCCTCATGCAAAGAGCCATGGAGGAACGCGTTGTTCACATCCATCTGGTGTAGTTCCCAGTCATGCTGAGCTACTACACCGAACAGAGCTCGAGCTGAGGTCATGCGGCCGACAAGGACAAAGGTTTCAGTGTAATCAACTCCCTCAATCTGAGAGAACCCCTTGACGACCAAGCGGGCCTTGTTGCGTTCCAGTGAGCCATCCGGCTTCAATTTCTTGCGAAAGACCCACTTGACCTGAATCGCCTTCCTCCCAGGGGGAAGGTCGACCACCTCGTAGACTCCGTGCTCTCGGATAGCGCGAAGCTCATCCTCGGAAGCAGCTTGCCAGGCATCAACATCCTGCGATGAAAAAGCCTCCCTCAATGTGCCCGGGTCCGGCGCCATAGAGGGGGAACTCTGCATGGCAAGTGCACACGCCTCAGTGTCTGGCCTGACGGCCACGAGATCAGCTGCTGCGTCACAGGCGATATGGAACTCGCGAGTGACCAGGTCGTGCCCTATGGGGCACGCTGGGTGTACCTCTGAAAGCTCAGTGCGGACACTCAGGCCTAAGGCCTTTGTGCCTGGATCACCACTCGCGATGCTGCGAGAGGAACGTCTGGGTCCGGAACCCGACGCTCGCTGAGCTCCAGAATCCAGTGGTCGAAGGTGACCACCGGGCTCACGGGAGTAACCGGAGGTCGAGGGGCGCACCTCAGGCTCAGGAACAGGTACGACCACAGGGACAGGTACGACCACAGCTGGTGAGGGCTGAAATGAGGCAGTCGGAGATGCCGTGCGCGGAGATGCGTGTGTGGGGGACACTGAGCTGGTGATGACAGCGGGCAAGGCTGGCCCGGTCACTGAGACAGGAATGTCAGCCGACGTAGAGACAGGAGTGGGCTGGGCTGTGTCTGACGCCGGAACAGGGGTGCCAGTGGACACAGATGGTGATGCAGGAGGAGGCGTGGGAGCAGCGGTACCTGTGGGGTGCGAAGCAGGCTGGACAGGCGAGGTCTTTGGACCAACGGCAATGATAGCCGGATCATCAAGTGCTGGAGATCAAGAGGGCTCTCTAGCGGATACATCAGCCTGGAGAGAAATGGTCGCTGGCAAAGAGGTCTCCCCCATCCGCCGAGGACCCTCACAGGACATGAGCTGCAGAGACATGAGTTGTAGAGAGCGCTGTGATCGAAGTCAGATCACGGTATGTGAGTGACTCAAAAAACAGCGCGTCACGGGACTCAATGACACGACGGCGAGTGGGGTCCCAAAAGCGCCAGGCCTTCGACCACGGGGAGATGCCGATGAAGGCACACAAGCGACCCCAAGGGGAGACCTTGGACCCCTGCTAGTCCTCGGTGTACCATACGGAGGCCAGGGATCCCCAGACGCGTGCGAGACGAAGATCGGCACGGTGGCCAAACCAGAGCTTGTACGGTGTAACATGATCTGGAAGCGGACCATGCGGGAGGCGGTTCCAGACCCAAGTCATGTAGGCGAAGCCCTCGAATGCGAAGGACTCCGGGAGACTGCACTCAGACCGCATGGCGCGGACCGCATCCTCCATGGTGCGGTTCCAGCGCTCAGATACACCGTTCTGCTGTGGGGTAGCAGGAGCGGAGACCTGGTGAAAAANAGTGACTCAAAAAACAGCGCGTCACGGGACTCAATGACACGACGGCGAGTGGGGTCCCAAAAGCGCCAGGCCTTCGACCGCGGGGAGATGCCGATGAAGGCACACAAGCGACCCCGAGGGGAGACCTTGGACCCCTGCTGGTCCTCGGTGTACCATACGGAGGCCAGGGATCCCCAGACGCGTGCGAGACGAAGATCGGCACGGTGGCCAAACCAGAGCTTGTACGGTGTAACATGATCTGGAAGCGGACCATGCGGGAGGCGGTTCCAGACCCAAGTCATGTGGGCGAAGCCCTCGAATGCGAAGGACTCCGGGAGACTGCACTCAGACCGCATGGCGCGGACCGCATCCTCCATGGTGCGGTTCCAGCGCTCAGATACACCGTTCTGCTGTGGGGTAGCAGGAGCGGAGACCTGGTGAAAAATGCCGTGCTCAGCAAAGAAGGAGTCCATCTCGCCGAGGAACTGGCCGCCGCGATCCGAGCGAAAGGTATGTAGCGTGTGGCGAGACTGACGCTGAGCCATCACGAGCCAGAGCCGAACCGCAAGGGCGGCGTCGCTCTTCTGACGCAGACTGTAGACCCACGGCATCCGGGTGAAGTCATCAGTCAGCGTCAGAACATACCGGCCCCTTTCGGACAGCGATTCCACCGGGAGAGGACCAAGCAGGTCCGAGTGGACCAACTCAAGGGGCCTCAGTGCTCGGGAACGTGAATCAGGGTAAGTGCACCGGTGCATCTTACCCTGAGCGCAGAAAATACAGTCGGTCTTGGGTGGCTTCTCGAAAGAAGCCACGTCAAGACCAAGAGCGGGCTGTGTCCGGATGAGCTTCAACACAGTGTCGGAGTCCACGTGACACAGACATCGGTGAAGCAACCACTGGTGTTCCGGGGATAGAACACCAGTGACAAAAATGCGACCAAAGGAGGAGGGAGAGCAAGGGGAGGAGGGCCGAGAAATGCAGTACAAATCATCTACGACTGAAGCAAGCAGGACAATGCTACGGGTGTCAAGAGCAGTCACAGTCGCTAAATCAGCGGTATGCTCAACGGAGAGACCCATCAGAGTGCAGGCACGCACAGAAGGTAGACTGAGCTCAAGATCAGGCACAAACAGCACGTCAGAGAGATACAGGGAGCCAGACGGACCATCAAAGCATACAACCCCAACTGCGTGAACCGGTAAGGACTGACCAGAACCTGTACGAACAGAACGGACAGTCGTGACAGGACCAAGTACCACAAAGTCACTACGACGACACGTCATGTGGTGGGTGGCACCGGAATTGATGATCCAAGTGCCACCAGAGTCACGACTGGTGGACATCACTGTACAACGAGCAATGGAACACTCGGCATCAGAGGGACGCTGAGCTGTCAGTGGGAAGGAACGACGTACGTCACGAAGGTGAGACTCATGAATCTAGTCAGTGAAGTCAGGCCCATCATCATCACATGCGGACTGTGCTCCCCCACACGTGTCATCACGAGTCACGAGGACGGACGAACAAGCAGTCTGTGACCCACTCGACGATGACAACACACTCGCACCTCCCTGAAAGCAAAGCGCCAGAAGATGACAAAGCTCGGCGATGGTGCGGTCACGTGGGTCTGGATCACTGCTGCTCGCCGGTGAGGATGCAGGAACAGCTGCAGTCATAGTCGCCGCGCGTCCAGAGGAGTGTGCGGTCAACGTGCCGGACGCGGTGCGAGCAGCATGGGCACCCTGAAGTCCGCGAGTGATGCGCTCCCAGTCGAGCGGCTGCTAGCTCTCGGTGTAGCGATGGGCACCTCCACAGTTGTAGCAGTGCACGGAACGGCCACTGGTACCACTCGATGACGACTGCTGCTGACCCGATCCGCGCTTCCTATTCTTCTTCTTCCCCTGGGCAGCTGCTGCAACGCCCTGCGTCTATGTGGGTGTAGACGGGGTCGAAGAGGAGGAGGAAGATGAGGTCGTGATGGACGTAGGTGAGGGTGACTGCAGGAGGGAAGATGGTGGTGAGGCGAGGACAGCTGCAGCGAGGGAAGTCTCCTGATGTACTACTGCTGCCTCGCGGGCCCACGTCACCTGGAGGAAAAGCTGATGGGCCCAAGGGAGCAGCTGCAGGGTGGCTGAGAAAGGCTTGAGAGCAGCGTCGCAGTACCGTATGAATATGTCGGTGTACTCCAGGCAAACTCCGAGCATGATCGTCCGAAGCGCCCATAGCTGTGTGCCCCCTAAGGTCCCCAGATGCGTGTAGATACGCATGGCACGTTGCACAAGGATCAGCTCCGGTGCCTGTGCCAGCCTCGCCGAGGAAGGGACGGAAGTCACCGACAGTCTCGTGTGGCATGGCGTAGAGAAGCCCTCGCATGGCCCGGGCTGCTGTCAGCACCTGTGCTGGATCTGTAGACTAGTATGGGCTGTGGTAGTAAGGCCACACTCCCTCAGAAGTGGCCTACACTTGAAACAGGATCTCCCAGCAGTCAAATCCATCCTCGCTGATGTACCGTGGAGGTGGTGCCCAATAGTCCTTTGGCTGCCGCTCCGTGGGGAGAGCAGCCGCAAGCTGAGGAGGGCGAGAGACAGGAAGAACTCCTAGAAGGGGGTGATCACCGGGGAAGTCAGGTGACGGTCGTATCGGGGACACGGGTGGAGGTCGGATACCCGTCTGCAGCTGACGGAGGCGCTCCTGTAGAAGACGAATCTCTCGCTCCTGGGAGTCATCCTCGAAGCCTGGCATGAATGGCTCGTCATCAAGGAGGTCCGCAGGTGGTGGGAAAACCACACCAGGAGGTGAAGCAGGCGGGGCACCTGTCACGGGCACCTGAGCCGAGTGCTGGGTGGAGGCCGCAACGCCGGCAGCTCCCTCAGAAATCCGCGGAGGAGCCGTGGACTGAGCGCGCAGGAGCTCAGTCAGCGTGCGGATCGCGTCAGTCTGCTCTCGCTGCAGACGACGCATCTCCTCCTGCTGGCTGCGCAGGTCCTCAATGGCCTGCGAGCGAGGGCTCAATACCCCTGAAGAAGAGGAGGAGGGATCACCTGGTCCCTTGTCCTTGTCGTCGGGCGAACTCATGTCGCCGCTCACTATGGGACGACAGGTCAAGTTTGCCGGATTTCAAAACCGTCTGCGTTTCTCG
>SZWC01004914.1:34850-54175 GCA_023375785.1 Penium margaritaceum
CACACACACACACACACACACACACACACACATACACACACACACACACACACACACACACACACAGAGACACACACCATTTATGGTTCATCGCCTCTAAAAAATACACTCTTCTTACAGTGTACATGTCAAATGCATGCCTGTAGAAATTTCATGGTACCTTCATGGAAGTTACGTTACAATTTACCTCACTACGTATGTTCATCCATGTAAGCATGTCTTTGTATGATTTAACATGTGAACGTTATTGGAAGGCTTGTAGTTAAGTTTTATACACTCAACAAGTACCATGGTTTCCTTTTCCACAACTCAATTTACTCTTCTCTTATTAAGAGGTATATATGTAGTTAGACCTTTAAAGTACTACTATAATGACTTAGAACGCCTATTCTTGGATGCGGATCTCGGCGGAAACATAATGGACACGACGTTACATTTCGTGGTTGAGGTTTTCTCATTTTTCCTTGCCCGGGATCTTGTTGGTTTTAGCGGTAGCGGGGATCAGACTCCTCCAATACACTTTACTTTTTTGAGGGGGGGGATCTCCGGCTCCCATGTTGCCCCCCCCCTCCAAACAAGTGAATTGTATTAGAGGAGTGTCTATGATCTATGTATCTCATGAACATGTGGAAAATAAAGTAAGTGTATAATACATCTAGTGTATTGCTTACATGTCCGTGAGATACACAGATCATATACACTCCCCTAATACACTCTGCCTTTTTGGGGGGGCGGGAATATCCAGCTCCCATGTTGCCCCCCCTCCAAACAGGTAAAGTGTATTGGAGGAGTGTGTATGATCTGTGTATCTCATGGACATGTGAAAGTGTCTCTGATCTGTGTATCTCCAATACACTTTACGTTTGGGGGGGGGGGTCTGGGTCCTACATTGTCCCCTTCCCTCCCCAACAAGTTAAATCTATTAGGGGAGTGTCTATGATCTGTATATCACACGAACATGTGACAAATACACAAAGTACCACTTGGTGTATTTTTCATATGTCCGTGAGATACATTGATCGTATACACTCCCCTAATACAATTAGGCCTTTTTGAAGGGGGGTGGATCTCCCGCTCCCATGTTTCCCCCCCTCCAAATAGGTAAAGTGTATTGGGGGAGTGTCTATGATCTGTGTATCTCACAGACATGTGAAAAACACTCCAAGTGTACACTTAGTGTTTCTTCACATGTCCATGAGGTACACAGATCATAGACACTCCTCCAAGACACTTTACTGTTTTAGATTGGGGGGGGGTCCCCGACTCCCATGTTCCCCCCCCCTCCAAACAGGCAAAGTATATTGGAGGAGTGTCTTTGATACGTGTATCTCATGGACATGTGACAAGTACACTAAGTGTATAATACACTTAGTGTGTTTTTCACACGTCTGTAAGATGCACAAATCATGTACACTCCCCTAACACACTTTGCCCTCTTTGAGCGGGAAATGATCTCCCGCTCCCATGTTGCCCCCCTCCTCAAAACAAGTAAAGTGTAGTGGGGGAGTGTCTATGATCTGTGTATCTTACAAACATGTGGAAAATACACTAAGTGTATAATAAACTTTTTTCTCATGTCCGTGACATACACAGATCATTTACAGTCCTCAAATACACTTTGTCCTTTTTGAGGGGGGGGGGATATCCAGCTCCCATGTTACCCCCCCTCCAAACAGGTAAAGTGTATTAGAGGAGTGTCTATGATTTGTGTATCTCATGGACATGTGAAAGTGTTTGTGATTTGTGTATCTCTAATACACTTAGCATTTTGGGGAGGGGGGGATTTCTGGGTCCTTTATTACCCCCCCCAACAAGTAAAGTGTAGTGGGTGAGTGTTTATGATCTGTGTATCTCACGAACATGTGAAAATGCAATAAGTGTATAATACACTTTGTGTATTTTTCACATTTTCGTGAGATACACAGATCATATACTCCCCTGATATACTCTGCCCTTTTTTAGGGGGGAGGATCTCCCGCTCCCATGTTGCCCCCCCCTCCAAACAGGTAAAGTGTATTGGGGGAGTGTTTATGATCTGTGTATCTCACATAAATGTGAAAAATACATTCAGTATTTTATACACTTGGTGTATTTTTCACATGTCCGTTAGATACACAGAGCATATACACTCCCCTAATACACTTTGCCCTTTTTGAAGGGGGATCTCCTACTCCCATGTTTCCCCCACCCTCCAAATAGGTAAAGTGTATTGGGCAAGTGTCTATGATCTGTGTATATCACAGACATGTGAAAAATACACTAAGTGTACACTTAGTGTTTTTTTCACATGTCGGTGAGGTACACAGATCATCGACACTCCCCGAATATACTCTACTATTTTAGAAGGGGGGGGGTCTCCGGCTCCCATGTTGCCCCCCCCCTCCAAACAAGAAAAGTGTATTGGAGGAGTGTCTATGATATGTGTATCTCTTAGACATGTGAAAAGTACACCAAGTGTATAATACACTTAGTGTATTTTTCACACGTCCGTAAGATACACACATATACACTCCCTTAACACACTTTGCCCTTTTTTAGGGGGGAGGAGGATCTCCCGCTCCCATGTTACCTCCCCCCCCTCCAAATAGGTGAAGTGTGAAAATTACACCAAGTGTATTTTTCACTTAGTGTCTTATACACTTAATGTGTCTTTCACATGTCCGTGAGATGCACACATCATAGACACTCCCCCAATACACTTTACTCTTTTGGAGGGGAGGGGATCTCCGGCTCCCATCTCCCCCCCCCCCAACAAGTAAAGTGTATTGGGGGAGTGTCTGTGATCTGTGTATGTCATGGACATGTAGAAAATACACTAAGTGTATAGTACACTTAGTGTATTTTTCACATATCTGTGAGATACACAGATCATACACACTCCCATAATACACTTTACCCTTTTGGAGGGGGGGGATATCCGGCTCCCATGTTGCACCCCCCCTCCCCCAAACAGGTAAGTGCATTAGGGGAGTGTATGATCTGTGTATCTCACAGACATGTGGAAAATACACTAAGTGTATGATACACTTAGTGTATTCTTCACATGTCTGTGAGATACACATATCATATACACTCCACTAATAAACTTTGCCCTTTTTGAGGGGGAGGGGCATTTATAACCAGTCACCCCTTTTCCATACACTTGAATAAAAGTGTGTAATGCATCAACATACATCAAAGAAATCTCCTAGAAGAAGAACATTGACATCAACACTTTTTCTTGGAACATTTTTCTAACTAGCTAGATACTAGTATATGTTTCTTGAAAGTACGTAGAACCTTTGCTGAGAAAACATCATAAATTGCAACATATGGTGCTTTTATAATCTATTTGACATAGATCTGTCTACAAACATACATCTGGTTAAATCTGTTGTGTAGTAGTGAACCACTTCAGTTGCTGAAGTGAACATTTTGAGAAACTTGTGCACAGCTGGCATATGTTCCTTGCAAGGACACGGCAAAAACACTTTTTCCCATTCGCTTTCAGGTTGACTGGTCAGACACCTGCATTCAACAACCATTCAGAACAAAGTGTCAGTGAAAATGAAAGAAGGTCCTTTTTGTTGACTTTACGAGACCTGTTGTGTTAACAACTTCAAACTTTTATGCGATTTGTAGCATCCGACCACATCCGGTTGTCAAGCAACCTTCGGACAAGGTCGGTTACGACGTCTTCACAGTTTGTTCTTTGAGTTGAGGTTACGCAGGCAAGAGGAGTTGTTCTCATGCAGCGGATTGGAAAACATCGGTAAGCCTAAAGCTGTTGGATTAGGACATCAGACGACCAGGGACTGATCGAGTTTCTTAAGAGAGACATTTTGCTTAAGCCCAGATTTGGACCTCTTCTCTCTCCAAAACATTTTTGGGTAGCTACAACTAAAGCGAATTCATTGTTTCAGCAATTGATAATTCTTTTATCTTTGTCATTTTGTACACACATCAGCATGCTTTTATGTAGTATTGTATTCCTTGCTTAAAACTCGTGAAATCGATTTCATGACTTTTGACCAAGGGACCACATGATACATGTGTTTGCATGGAACAGAAAGAAAGCACAAAACGAACTCTGAAAGGAATTTAGATAAGACAAATATGACGTTGCTTGTTTTAGAGGACTGAGGAAAAAAGCTTCTTTCATACGGATCTGGATGAATTCACAAGTGTACTTCTTTAGCGAGAGTTGCACCATCCTTGAGTTCACTCACTCATACATTCGCCTAATATATTTTCTTCCCAATCGGGTAGGGGAGGGGAGGGGACTCAGGCAATAGCCAACATCTCCATCGGACGTCGTCGTCACTCTCTCCCGCACGGCCTCCCCCCCCCCCCCCCCCCCCCCATATGGGAAAAGTGTATGAGAGGAATGTATGAGCGAATGCATTCATTGATATATGCTCGAGAGTGAAAAAAATACACAAGTGAATGCGAAGAGACCGACGTTCAGCAAGGCGCGCCGTTTCACCAAACGCACCCATTATGTTTGGTTTACAACCTACGAGAGTGGCAACTGGCACATACGTAGGAAGTATCTTGTTGTCTTTTAGTAGATTATGGAGCGCATGTTGCTATCTTGTCTTATCATAATCAACTGCGAGACCTGTTTATGCACTATATCAAAACTGTTTATTGAATTTGATGTTTAACTTTTGCACAAGACAGTTTGTTTACAAAGCTGATGAAGACAGCTCCAAAAATCCGGGAGCTGTCAGATTGTAATATTGAACGACACAACCATGCTTTATCAACCACCAAATATACCGATGTATGTCTCTTTATAAACAGTTTGCACATCTAAAGTCGTAAGTACAAGTAAGTTCCTGAAGTAGACATCTTTCTATCTCTTTGTAAATACTTCCAGTCTTACTATTCCTTCGTAAATACTGCCAATCATCCTCCATTTGATCCGTCGGTCTAACAGCTTGCGATTTGTCAGACTAATTCATGGCCTTTGAACTGCTGTGCACAAATGTCATGGATGAAAATATCACAAATAATCGGCCTTGCTTCCGACGTACCGGCGTGCGATGCATCGTGCGATTGGCCACGCGCATTTTTTTTGGTGCGCACAACTGTCAAATGATGTGCACAATGGAAAGGCGCACAATCAAGAGTGGCGCCATGCAGATCCCGCTTAACCTAATTTTTCATGAAATCACATGATTCAATTCATTTAAACAAAACCTTAAGAGTATTAATCAACATTCAGGACACGAAGCTAGGAAGCAAGGGAAATTGTACGACTGGGCGTTAACTGATTAGAATGTTACTTTCTACGCGCCGTGCGTTTGTGTTCTTGAGAGGGCTCGTAACTCAGATGATCTTTTTGTACTTTCCCACCTCCCCCATCCCCTCCCCTCCCTGTCAGTGATCACTCACACGAAGGAAAACTTCCCCCTACACAATACACATGTGTATCAACATGATACACTCACCACTCAGACAGTGATACACTACCCCATACACTTGCCTCATACACTTTTTCCACCCCTCCCCACCTCCTCCTCTACTTCCCCACGCTAGGAAACCCCCACAAAAGTACCATGAGAACAAGTAAGCTGATACAGAGATCTATGAGTGTATGAAAGGACATAAAAAAACTATACCTAGGGGGGGGGGCCTGGGGGATCTCCAGTTCCCATGTTGCCCCCCCTCCAAACAAGAAGGTAAAGAATATTGGGTACATTAGAATTCAAATTTCACAATAAAGAAAACCCTTCATCTATAACCGCTGAAAATGTATTCCCATATTACACATTGTTTGGTGAACACGTATCTTTGAACCTTAAGGACACCTCCTAGAAGCTTCCTATATACATACGTAGTACATAGATCATGTAGTGTATATAAGCGAAACAATTAACTATACCTCACACACACAAGCACACACACACACACACACACACACACACACACACACACACACACACACACGCACACAATCCACACACACACATACACACACGCACGCAGCCACGTACATACAAACACATGCATGCACACACACACACACACATTCACAGACTCTCTCTCTCTCTCTCTCTCGCTCTCTCTCTCTCTCTCTCTCGCTCTCTCTCTCTCTCTCTCTCGCTCTCTCTCTCTCTCTCTCTCGCTCTCTCTCTCTCTCTCTCTCGCTCTCTCTCTCTCTCTCTCTCGCTCTCTCTCTCTCTCTCTCTCGCTCTCTCTCTCTCTCTCTCTCGCTCTCTCTCTCTCTCTCTCTCGCTCTCTCTCTCTCTCTCTCTCGCTCTCTCTCTCTCTCTCTCTCGCTCTCTCTCTCTCTCTCTCTCGCTCTCTCTCTCTCTCTCTCTCGCTCTCTCTCTCTCTCTCTCTCGCTCTCTCTCTCTCTCTCTCTCGCTCTCTCTCTCTCTCTCTCTCGCTCTCTCTCTCTCTCTCTCTCGCTCTCTCTCTCTCTCTCTCTCGCTCTCTCTCTCTCTCTCTCTCGCTCTCTCTCTCTCTCTCTCTCGCTCTCTCTCTCTCTCTCTCTCGCTCTCTCTCTCTCTCTCTCTCGCTCTCTCTCTCTCTCTCTCTCGCTCTCTCTCTCTCTCTCTCTCGCTCTCTCTCTCTCTCTCTCTCGCTCTCTCTCTCTCTCTCTCTCGCTCTCTCTCTCTCTCTCTCTCGCTCTCTCTCTCTCTCTCTCTCGCTCTCTCTCTCTCTCTCTCTCGCTCTCTCTCTCTCTCTCTCTCGCTCTCTCTCTCTCTCTCTCTCGCTCTCTCTCTCTCTCTCTCTCGCTCTCTCTCTCTCTCTCTCTCGCTCTCTCTCTCTCTCTCTCTCGCTCTCTCTCTCTCTCTCTCTCGCTCTCTCTCTCTCTCTCTCTCGCTCTCTCTCTCTCTCTCTCTCGCTCTCTCTCTCTCTCTCTCTCGCTCTCTCTCTCTCTCTCTCTCGCTCTCTCTCTCTCTCTCTCTCGCTCTCTCTCTCTCTCTCTCTCGCTCTCTCTCTCTCTCTCTCTCGCTCTCTCTCTCTCTCTCTCTCGCTCTCTCTCTCTCTCTCTCTCGCTCTCTCTCTCTCTCTCTCTCGCTCTCTCTCTCTCTCTCTCTCGCTCTCTCTCTCTCTCTCTCTCGCTCTCTCTCTCTCTCTCTCTCGCTCTCTCTCTCTCTCTCTCTCGCTCTCTCTCTCTCTCTCTCTCGCTCTCTCTCTCTCTCTCTCTCGCTCTCTCTCTCTCTCTCTCTCGCTCTCTCTCTCTCTCTCTCTCGCTCTCTCTCTCTCTCTCTCTCGCTCTCTCTCTCTCTCTCTCTCGCTCTCTCTCTCTCTCTCTCTCGCTCTCTCTCTCTCTCTCTCTCGCTCTCTCTCTCTCTCTCTCTCGCTCTCTCTCTCTCTCTCTCTCGCTCTCTCTCTCTCTCTCTCTCGCTCTCTCTCTCTCTCTCTCTCGCTCTCTCTCTCTCTCTCTCTCGCTCTCTCTCTCTCTCTCTCTCGCTCTCTCTCTCTCTCTCTCTCGCTCTCTCTCTCTCTCTCTCTCGCTCTCTCTCTCTCTCTCTCTCGCTCTCTCTCTCTCTCTCTCTCGCTCTCTCTCTCTCTCTCTCTCGCTCTCTCTCTCTCTCTCTCTCGCTCTCTCTCTCTCTCTCTCTCGCTCTCTCTCTCTCTCTCTCTCGCTCTCTCTCTCTCTCTCTCTCGCTCTCTCTCTCTCTCTCTCTCGCTCTCTCTCTCTCTCTCTCTCGCTCTCTCTCTCTCTCTCTCTCACACACACACACACACACACACACACACACACACACACACACACACACACACACACACATACACACACACACACCTGCCCTCACACAAACACACACATACATATACACACACAAAGATACTCTCTCTCTCTCTCAATCTCTCTCTCTCTGTCTCTCCCCTTCTCTATCTCGTGCACACGCATACACTCACTCATTCACTCACTCACTGAATCACTCACTCACTCACTCACTTACTCACATACTTACTCAGTCACTCATTTACTCACTCACTCATTTACTCACTCACTCTTTCTCTCTCCCTCTCTCTCTCTCTCTCTCTCTCTCTGTGTGTGTGTCTCTCAAACACACACACACACACACACACACACACACACACACACACACACACACACACACACACACACACACACACACGCACACACTCATTCACTCACACTAGCCTCCTTACACTTTGTCATTGTGTTTGACCGCCCCATTGCCGTCTTTGAACTATATTCTCACTACCATTTGTAGTAAGAGTTGTGCTTGCTCTCTTTTTGATTGTTAGAAAATTGAATCATATGTTTTCCTTTGTTTGAACTTGTTTTTTCTCCTCCATGTGTGTCCAGGAAATCCTTTAGTCAATGTTCATGTTAAAGGAGAACAAGAAAATTGGTCATCCAATGTTGTAGGAAGTTAATTGTGCTAAACTTGTTCCTGATGCGTTCTCAAGTACATGTTTGCTCTACAAATATGTGATAGACATGCCTACCCTCCCCTCATGGCATGCTTTTTCTTGTGCCTCCTCTCTAGGCCTCTCCCCAGCCATGTTTTTCCTTTTGCATGATCCATGCTGTTCCATACACACTTTCATGAGTGCTACACATTCAACCTATGAACCAACTTGTGCACGTACATTTCTCCAACCTCTTGGTTGCCTGAGGAATGCCTTATATTGCGGGGTGTCTGGGGTGACCCCTTTCCTAACCCTGGCCCTTGCTACAAGTGAAGCATCCGGAAAGGCACTACAAAGCCAAGAGTGTTATGGGGACCATCAAAGTGGGGAAAGCAATGTCAAATCTTTCTTGTTGTTTTTCTACACTTTTTTACTACAATGGGTGTTTTGTAGTCCAAAAAACAAAATCCATGTTGCCTTTCATAGCAATACACTATCGATGCCATGACTCGCTGATACACAAGTCCCTAAACTCTCCGATTGGGAATTTCTGTCATGAACAAATAGCCCACCGCGTGTCGATACCCCGATTTTTGCTCCGACGGTCGAGGACAGCCCGACAACCTACCCTCACCCTCTATCGACTCCTTCTCGCACGTCCTGACAACTTCGACCACATTCAAGAAACATCGACACAAGTATCACGACCTTTCAGTTGACTTCTTGACAGATCAATATTTCTCGAGATATTTAAAGATGCATTTTGCATCTTTGCTGTCAATCTTCGAAGCCCCCAAAATTCCTTAGCAGGGCCTCTCCATCTGACCACTCATGACGCGAATCCACACGTGTCGCTCATCAATCGACCCAACAACTCTGACTACATCTCATTTGTAACTCGACACTTGTATACATGTGTTCAGTCATTTTGACCCTTGTTATCGAAGTACACTTACCGCTGATTATGAATTGCTCAAGTGACCCAAATTCTCAAACAGTGTTTTGTCTCGCAACTCATACTTGTTCACCATCTACGCTCCATACGTCATAGCACTTGGTATCAGAGCATAACGGTGCTGAAGAGGTATCCAAATACTGTACTCATCTGGAGGACTACCTTGCACAAGTCGACAGCGTAACTTGAATGTCAAGAATTCGCAGACTTTGCGACTACAACACGAAACAAGCAATCGCACCCGATGACCAGCAGTAGGTCTTTGGCAAAAACGTCAAAGATGGAGGAGCAAAACATGACCATGCACACAAAATCTGAAGCGGTGGCAGGCTATGTGTCAGCTGGGTCAGTCCCAATGCCTCCAACGACCAATCGAGCCACTGGCCCAACGGCAGTAAACCAGCCTCCCCTACCAACAGCCTCAACATCTGTAGCAGGAACAATAGGTGGCATCGGACGACAGGCGCTGATCAACGAGGAACTAAATAACAGTATCTTTGGGCTCAAGGAAATCAACAGCCATCTGCTCCAACAAATCAACGTCGTGATGGAGGCTTGTCGCAACACAAGTGCACGGGAGGCGGTGCTCGTCGAGAGAAACACCCAAATCTTGAACGAATCCAAAATTTGTCCGGCCCCACCTGAATCGCTCAATCTCACAAATTCCAAAGGACCGATGGTTCAGATGTGGCTGACTAGCTTGGAGGTGTACTTCACCGCTACTGGGGTCAATGAAGATCGGAAGAAAATTGACATACGGAGATTCCATGAGATCATCACTGGTTTTGACATCACCGCCAACAAACTCTCTTTTCGCTCCAACAAGAGCCTCAAACGTGACTTGCGGTGAGCGATCCCCTTCTTTGGCATCCAAAACGACTATCCATGAATGATTGTAGGCGTAGAAAGGACCGACAACACCGACTACAACACTCAAATCCAAGAATCCTACAGTTGGCGACCTCCCAACCACAATCATCGTGGAAACAGAAAAGGCCAGCTTTGGGACTCCTTGACTCTGAGGGAAATGGACGCTGTTAACCAAAGAGACACGCGCACCTGCTACAACTGTGGAAGAGTCGGGCGTATTGCCCAAAACAGCCAAAGCAAGCAGCAGGCCGAAAAAAGGGGAAGCCGTAGAAAAATGAGTCGGGAAACGGCACAGGGCAGGAGTGAAAGGTACAAACTTTTATCCGAGAGGAGCAATTTGGTTCAAACAACCATCTGAACGGCTCATGAAACCGTAGAGGGTTTCTCAGATCCCTAAGTTCAACAAGGGGTACAAGGACTACCAATCGGCAACATTGCTGAAAGTGCAATCTCGAGGTTGCAAAATTCGCGGAACGGTACCAGCACTCCTGGATGGAGGAGCCTCTCACAGTTTTGTGAGCAACGATGTGGTTCAAGAATTCAGTTTGTAGAACTAACCAGGGGTGTTTGAAGGAATACCTTTTGACATAAGGTTACAGATATGGAGACTCCAAGAACCATCATGACTAAAAATGGGAGGCTTGCGAGTATTAAAATCTAGAGGTCATGTTCAATAAGTAATCACAAAAAAATTCTTGAATGTGATTTCCTGTACGAGCACAATCCGCAGATCGACTGGAACAGTGGTGACGTCTACGCGAAGATCAACGGTGCCAAGAGAAAACTTTCGCGTGTGGGGTGGAAGACGCCAACTGAAGTAGCAGAGGTGGAAGTAGCAGAGGAAACCTCAACGACAACTTGTGCAGCCAAAACCACTCAACGTGGCCAAGCAATGTGCGCAACGAAGGGCTCATGCGTGGCTTGTACATCTTGAGCCAATGGAGAAAGTAGAAGTGGCAGCAGCTGACTCATTGGCCTCATTAGGATGATTAAGCTCATAGGCCTTATTGGCATCAACAAAGTTCGCGATGATTCCCGAGGAATATGCACCTCTCATCGGAGAGTTTTTGGACATCTTCCTTGACGAACTCCCAAAAGCTTTGCCACCTCAACACCGCATCGACCATCGCATCGAACTGAAACCAGGCAGCCAACCTACTGTTCAAGGGGCCTATCTGAAAAACAACCATGAGCTGACCGAGCTGAAAGAACAACTCAACAAGATGCTTGGTCATGGGCTTACCTGCCCATCCATGTCACCATATGTCACACTATTACCATTCGTGAAGAGAAAACTACTTAGATGCGGATGTGCATGAACAACCGGGCGTTGAACGATGCCACCATCAAGAACCACTACACTCTCCCCCGAGCCGACAATTTTTTTACCAAGCTCAAATTTTCACTAAAATTGACATACGCAATGGCTATCACCAGATGCGTGTGGTAGAAACCAAAATCAAGAATACGGCATTCCAAACATGCTACAGGAACTTCGAGTTCACGATCATGTCGTTTGGAATCACAAATGCCCCAGCAATGTTCATGTCCACAATGAAGAACATTTTCCGCTCGTACCTCGACAATTTTGTTCTAGTTTACAGCCGCATCTCGGAGGAGCACAATGGATGCCTTAAAAAAGTCCTCAAAGTTTCACAAAGAGAGAAATTCTTTGGAAAAGTCTTGAAGTGCGACTTTGGTCGCTGTTTGATCGAGTTTCTAGGTCATGTCATGAACGGCGGACAAATCACCATGGATCCGAAAAAAGTGGCAGCAATCACTGACTGGCTGACATTGATCAAGATCCGAGACGTTCACGTTTTCCTCAGCTTCTACAATTTCTATCGCTGTCTTGTGTGGGATTATGCTCGCGTGTCAGTGCCTCTCTCTGATCTCACTAAAAAAAATGAGTGGCAGTGGGGAGACAACGAACAAGAAGCGTTCATCGCTTTGTGGAACTCTTTGATCTCCGTCCCGACACTATGATTGGTCGATCCAACGATCAACTACATCATGGCTATGGATGCCTCCAACCGAGCCATTGGCATGGTTCTCCTTAAGAATCACGACAATGGAGAGAAACCATTCGCGTATATGTCACAAAATTTGCACCGACCAGAACTAAAATACGTCACACACAAAAAGGAGATGCTAGCGGCTCATTTTAGACGTGGCGGTGCTATCTTGAATTACCCCAATGTGTCGTATGCACCGACCATCATGAACTGAAATACTTGAAGATGCAGCCGAACCTCAGTGGACGTTAAACCCGATGGATGAAGTTTCTCGAATCCGGGTTCGACTATGGTATTGTGTATCGGCCGGGAAAAACCAAACCAGAAGATGCGCTCAGCCACTGACCAAACTTCATGGGTGAGGCAGCGACACTTCAACTGCATCGGTTTCAGTATCTCAAGCAGTTATTCACATGAGGCTGCAACTAGCATGTCGGATACAACAAGTCCAAGTTCTGGCACGACGCACCCTATTGGAGACGACGATTCACTCGCCAGGTGGTTGTACCTCCAAATGACAAACTTTGCCACATGCTGCTTGAGGAGTGCCACAAAACTTGTCCAGGTGGAAATTACGGAGAGGAAAAGACACTGAAGAAGCTGGCAAAGCACTACTGGTAAGATATACTTCAAACCAACGTCACCAACTTCTAGAAATAATGTGATATGTGTCACCGACAAAAATCCCGTCGCACAAGGCCAACCGGACTTCTGCGGCCACTCCCCATTCCGATAGAGCCATGGACCAATATCTCCATGCCATTTGTCACTGGATTACCAGTCACACCCGTGGGATATGACGCAATCCTCGTGGTTGTCGACAGGTCTTCCAAAATGTCCCACTTTCTCCCGACGACAACAACCGTCACCACCACAAGCACAACACGGATGTTTCTAAACAATATTGTACGTCCACACGGTGTGTCGGGAACCATCTAGCCTTCCATGGTGTTCCAACCTCAAATCGAAGGCAAAACTGAGCAGACTAATCAGATGCTCAAACAACTTCTCCAATTGTTATGTTAACCACATGAGACGGATTGGACAGCCAAACCCCCGACGGTTGAAGTTGCATATAACTTTGCGACGTCTACCGCAATGGGTAAAACTCCGTTCGAAGTGGTGTATGGCAAACCTCTTGCCAATCCAACCAGACTTCACAGCCAAAGCAATATCCCCATGGTCGACATCCAACACCGTGATTCTCCATCATCTGGGAAAAAACACCAAATACTCTCATAAAGACACAAGCGGCGATGAAGAGAGCAGCCAACCGACATCGCAACGGTGACGTGTTCGCCGCTGGCGACAAAGTCCTCCTCAGTTTGGAAAATATCAAACTCCACGTTGCGGACTGTTTGAAACTAAAACCATGATGGTTGGGATCAATTGAGATCGAGCGGATGAAAACCCCCTTGATTGTTCGACTCAAACTCGTTTACACGATGCAAGTTCATCCGGTGTTCTATATCAGCAGACTCAAGCACTACCGGGACCCTGGCGAGAACATCCCCGGGAGGGATATGCCTCCCCCTCCTCTTGTACAAGTTAACAAGGACACTGAGTATGTCATCGAAGACATCCTCAGCCATCGACGATGTGGAAAAATGACAGATCATCGTGTTAACTGGCACGACCATGACCACGCTATGCACAACAACTAGAAGCCCTGTGACAACCTCCACGATATTGATCATCTGATTGACAAGTATAATCACCGTAATTGGGCTCCATCAGTATGCGCGCCCGGACATCGCTGCAAAAAGGAGGGGAAGTTTCATGTATTAGACGTACACAATTCCCTAAACCCTCCGAGTGGGTGTTTATGTTTTTACACAAATAGCCCACTCCACGTCGAGACCTCGATTTTTCATCTGACAGCCAAGGGCAATTCTGCCGCCTACACTCGCCCTCCAACAATTCCTTCTCGTGCGTTTCGACAGCTTTCACCACTTTTGAAAAACATAGACAGAAGTATCACAACAATTTGGTCAACTTATCGCACATAAAGATTAATTGATGTTTATAAAGATGCATCTTGCATCTTTGCCATTGATCTTCAAAGCCCCCTGATTTCTTGACGGAGCTTCTTGATCCGACGACTAACAACACCACTCCACAAGCGTTGCTTGACAACCGACCCAACGACTCCAACTAAATCTCATTTGTAACTCAACAGTTGTATGTATATGTTTGGTCATTTTGACCCTTGTTATCAAAGTACATTTACTGTTAATTACAAATTTCCCACGAGTTCCGAACTCTCAAACCGTGTTCTGTGCCGCATCTCATACATGTTCACTACATACGCTCCGTTTGGCATAACATGTACCACCCCCGCCATCGCAAGAATCGCGACACCGACTAGTTTCTTTTTCTTCTTGTTTTCTTCGACTCGCAAACCCCCATTCACGGATATAGGATTTTCCATGTTTGCGCGGGCTCCACACACACAAGCATAAAAACCTACATCCGCGAACAGGGGTTTACAAGTCAAGAAACGGAAAAGGGTTAGTTGCTTGATCACGATCAAGTCAAAATGCAATTTCCAAAGAATGGGGGTAGGGTCTGCTTTCAGACCCTACCCCCATTAGTGTTATGTCAAATGGAGCATGGATGATAAACATGTATGAGTTGCGATGCAAAACATGGTTGGAGAATTTAGGATACTTGAGCAATTTGTATTTAGCGGTAAGTGTACTTTGATGACAAGTGTGAAAACAAGTGAACACATATATACAAGTGTCGAGTTTACAAATGAGACATGGTTGGGGTTGTTGGGCCGATTGTCGAGCGACGTGTGTAGAGTGGCGTTGTGAGTGGTCAGATCAAGAAGCTCCACCAAGGAATAAGGGTGTTTTGAAGATCAATGGTGAAGATGCGAGATGGAACTTTAGAAATCTCAATAAATACAGATGCGTCGACTGAAAGGTGACTGAAAGGTCGCGACACTTGTGTCCATGTTTCCTGAAAGTGGTTGAAGTTGTCAGAATGTGCAAGAAGGAATCACTGGAGGGCGAGAGTAGGTGGCCGGATTGGCCTCGGCCATCAGAGGAAAATTACGGGTCTCGAAGCGCGGTGGGCTATTTGTCTAATGGCATAAACATCAACTTGTAAAGTTTAGGGACTCGTGTATGTCTGGTTCGCAACACTTCCCCCCTTTTTAGCCGCAACGTCTCAGCACAATTACAGATGTAGCCCGGTGACGATGATAATATCCGTCAATCAGATGATCAAAGTTACAGAGGTTGTCCTAGGGTTCCCAGCTGCTGTGCGTGGCGTCGTAGCTGTGCCAATTGACAAGATATTCTGCCTTCTTACTACCTCATAGATGGCCGAGGATGTCCTTGATGATGTATTTTGTGCCTTTGTCCACTTGCACAGGAGGAGGGGGAGGCACATCCTTGCCGGGGGCATCTGTAGTGTTTTGTCCCATATGGTGGAGAAATAAAGGCATTGGATATAAACCGTGTGAATGTTGCTCTGGCTGTGAAGTCTGGCTGGTGTGGCGGAAAGTTTTCCATACACCACTTTGAACAGAATTTCATCTGTTGCGGTGGACGTCGCCGAGTTCCGTGCGATTTTGGCGGTCAACAGTTTGGTTGCCCGATCCATCTTGTGTGGCTCGCAAAACTTGTGAAGAAGTTGTTCAAGCGTCTGATTGGTCTGGTATTTTTGGCTGTCAGTTTGATGCTTAAACGCTGTGGAAAGCTGGATCTGACTATCATAGCAAGTCCTCAGTTTGTTCTAGAAACGGCTGGTGAAACGACCATTTCCGGCACCATATAGCCGTCCCACATTGTTTAGAAACGGACGTGCTGTGCCTTCGGTGATGACGGTGGTCCTCATCAGGAGGAAGCTGGGCATTTTTGAAAACCTTTTGACAACCACGATGATTGCGTTGTATCCCTTGGGTGTGACTGTTAGTCCAATGACGAAGTCCATGGAGATGTTGTTCCATGGTTCTGTTCGAATGGTAGCGGTTGCAAAAGTCCGGATGGACGCGTGCGACGGGATTTTTTTCACTGACACGTGTCACATGATTTGTAGAAGTTTGCATTTCTTCCCACTAGTAGTAATTTTCCAGCTTCTTGAGCTCCTAGTCCTCTCCAAAATTTCCACCTAGACTGGTGTCGTAGCAGTCCTTGAGGAGCATGCGGCGGAGTTCGTTGTTTGGGGATACGAGCACTTGGTGAGTAAAGTTTTGTCACTAATATTTTGCATCGTGCAAGAATTTTACCTTGTTTTATCTGCCTTGCTGGTCATAGCCACGTGTGAATAACTGCTCCAGATATGGATCTCGTTGTGTTTGAGGTGTTGCCGCCTCAATCATCAAGTCTGGTCGGCGGCTGAGTGCATCTGCTGAGTTGGTTTTTCCCGGCGGGTGCTCAGTATTGTAGTTGAACCCCATGTCAAGAAACTCCAGCCATCAGGTATGACGTTGACTGAGGTTTGGCTGTCTTCAAATATTACAGTGCGTGATGGTCGGTGCATACAACGCATCGACGGAATTCAAGAGAGCATTTTTTTCCTTAAATGCGTGTATGACCGCCAGCATCTCCTTTTCATGTACAGTGTAGTTGAGTTCTGGTCCGTGCGATTTTCGCAAAATGTACGTGACCGGTTGCTCTCCATTACCATGACCCTGTAGGAGTACCACGCCAATGGCTCGGTCGGAAGTGTCCGTAGCCATGACATAGTCGATCGTCGGATCGACCAATTGTAGGGCTGGCACCAAGGTCAGAGTGTTCCACAAAGTCGTGAATGCATCATGTTCTCTGTCTCCCCACCGCCACTTGTTTTTTTTTTCGAGTGAGGTCAGTGTGAGGTCGGCCGCCACTTGCTTAAACTGGGGCATAATCCCATACGAAAGGTTGGTAGAAGTTACAGAAGTCGAGAAAAACTCGAACGTCTCGGATGTTGGTCGGCGTCGGGCAATTAGCGACTGCGGCCACTTTTTTGGGATCACTTGGGATCCATCTACCGTTGATGACGTGATCCAAAAATTCAATCGAACGGTGACCAAATTTGCCTTTGAGAGTTTTTCCAAATAATATGTCATTTCATAAGAATTTGACAACATTTTTCAGATGTCCATCGTTCTCCTCCGGGGTGCGGTTGTAAACCACAATGTCGTTAAGGTATACCGCGAAAAATTTGTCAAGGTACGGGCAGAAAATTTTGTGCATTGCTACCATGAATGTCGCCGGGGAATTCTTGATTCCAAACGGCATAAAATGAACTGGAAATTCCTGTCTTCTCGATGTCCATGTCTGCCACATGGATTTGGTGATAGGCGCTGTGTAGGTTGATTTCAGTGGAAATTTGAGCTCCTCAGAGCTGGTCAAAAGGTTCATCGGCACGGAGGAGATGGTAGCGGTTCTTGATGACAGCATCATTCAATGCCTGGTAGTCCACACACATTGACATCTCGCCAGTTTTATTTTATACAAATAGTACTGGTGGGGTGTATGGTGACGTGGATGAGCAGACGAACCCCTGACCGAGCATCTTGTCGAGTTGCTTTTTTAGCTTGGTCACCTCATGGTCCCTCATCCGATAGGCTCCTTGAACTATGGGTTGGCTGCCTGGTTTTAGTCTAATGCGATGGTCGATGTCGCGCTCAGGTGGCAAGGTTTTTGGGAGGTCGTCGGGGAAGACATCCGCAAACTCTCGGATGAGAGGTGCAAATTCCTCAGGAACCATCGCAAGCTTTGTTGATGCCAATGAGGACGATGCGGCTGGTGAGGCCAATGAGTTGGCTACTGCCACTTTAGCTTCCCCCATTGGCTTGAGGTGCATGAGCAACTTGCGAACCCCTCATCGTACGCAGTACTTGGCCACGTTGTTCAGCATCGGCTGCACGTGTTGTTGCTTCTTGGTCGCTACAATTTGCTTCCACCTCTGCTGCTTCCATTGTTGCTTTGTGCCGTTGACTTCCATGTACACATCGCCGCCGTTCCAATCAATCGTCGGGTTGAGCTGGTATAAGAATTTGTGTCTGAGAATGATTTTTTGGTCACTCATCGGACACAACCTCCAGACCGTTATGTCCAGCAAGTCTCCTACTCGCAGTTGTAGTGGTTCTCTGATTCTCCATATCTGCAAACTTCCGTCGATAGTTTTTCCTTGAAACATCCCTGGTTCGGTGTGCAGATCCAACTTCCGAACCATGTGGCTGCTGAAAAAGCTGTAAGAGGCCCCTCCATCCAATAGTACAGGTACCGTTGTGCGACTCTTGCAACCTCGAGGTTGCACTTTTAGCAGTATTGCCAATTGGTTATCCTTGTACCCCTCGTCAAACTTGTTATTTTCAGAAGCCCTCTGCGACATCGTGAGCCATTTAGATGGGCAATCAAGCAGTGCAGTTTGCTCTTCTTGGACAAGAGTCATATCTTTCATTTCTGTCCCTTTCCGTTTCTTGGCTTTTTGTTTTGCGACCTCCCCTCGTTTTGGCCTGCTGCTTGCTTCAGAAGTTCCGAGAAATATGCCCAACTTTTCTGTAGTTGTAATATGTACGCGTTTCCTTTTGATCGAAGACGTCCACTTCCATCGGAGTCGAGGAGTCTCCTTACTGGATTTTTTAATTTCTACAATGATTGTGGTTGGGATGTCGGCAGCCGTAGGATTTCTGGATCAGAGCATTGTAGCTGGCGTTGTGGATTTTTTTGCTACTTCTATCATCCGTGATAAGTCGTTCTGAATGAAAAAAATGAGGATCGCTCACCGAATGTCCCGTTTGAGGCCGTTGTTGTAGTGAAAATAGAGTTCGTCAGGGGTGATTTCTACACTAGTGATGATCTCGTGGAATCTCTGCGTGTACTTTGCCATATTGGACCGCTGACAGAGGCATTGGAGTTTGTATCGAGCGTCAAAATTCTCGTTTAGCCGTCCAAGGGATGCAAGCATTGTGCACGCGAATTTGCTTCAGTCAGTTGGTAACGTCAGTGCGTCTTGCCATTGCGGGTTGACATGCTCCGAGGGTAGAACACCTCAGGTCGATGACGCAATACGGGTGCCGTTGGTAGCTGATGAGGCCCCGCGGGTCTCCTGCTACCATTGGATGACCTATAGGTTGGACCACCAACTCAATGCCGTGCCACACCTAAGCGCAGCCATGAGGTCAATTTCCTTCCGATCGTCATTGACCCCAGCAA
>SZWC01004914.1:111405-126049 GCA_023375785.1 Penium margaritaceum
ATAGATAGATAGATAGATAGATAGATAGATAGATAGATAGATGGATAGATGGATGGATGGATGGATGGATGGATGGATCGATAGATAGAGAGATGGATAGATAGATAGATAGATAGATAGGTAGATAGATAGATAGATAGATAGATAGATAGATAGATAGATAGATAGATAGATAGATAGATAGATAGATAGATAGATAGATAGATAGATAAATAGATAGATAGATAGATAGATAGATAGATCGATTGATCGATCGATCCATAGATAGATAGATAGATAGATAGATAGATAGATGGATAGACAGATAGATACATAGATGGATAGATCAATCTCATTCAATGAACTGTGAGTTTACATGTGACATGCAAGTTTCAGATCTCCACCACAGTGGAATCAACAAAGGACGCACAAGCCCCCAGTAAAGCGAGCACACAATGTAAAGACTGGCCCATGGCCCTGAACTCGCCCTGGTGATCCTGACCAACTCAACCTGTCCCTCTACCCCCACTCCACAAAGCAAAGGTCTGCCACAGATGGTCCCTCATCCCTCCGATACAGCACTTTCCATGCTGTGGCAATGTCCTTGTCAAGAGACGTATCCGCCGCCCGCTCCGCGGCCCGCTGTCGCAACTGCTGCGCTTGTGCTCGCTGAAGGGCCACTGCCATGCGCTGGTTGAGGAGGGCGCGTAACGGCACCGACACCCCTGCGGTACCTCCTGTAGATGGATAGATAGATAGATAGATAGATAGATAGATAGATAGATAGATAGATAGATTAATAGATAGATAGATAGATAGATAGATAGATAGATAGATAGATAGATAGATAGATAGATAGATAGATTGATAGATAGATTGATACATAGATAGATAGATAGATAGATAGATAGATACATACATACATACATACATACATACATACATAGATCAATCTCATAAAATGAAATATGAGTTTACATGTGACATACAAGTTTGAGATCTCCACCACACTGGATTTAACAAAGAACGCCAAAGCCACCGGTAAAATGAGCACACAATGTAAAGGTCTGGCACATGGCCCTGAACTCGCACTCGCCATCCTAACCAACCCAACCTGTCCCTCTACCCCCGCTCCACAAAGCAAAGGTCTGCCACAGATGGTCCCTCATCCCTCTGATACAGCACTTTCCATGCTCTGGCAATGTCCTGGTCAAGAGACGTGTCCGCCGCCCGCTCCGCGGCCCGCTGTCGCAACTATTGCGCTTGTGCTCGCTGCAGGGCCACTGCCATACGCTCGTTGAGGAGGGCGCGTAACCGCACCGACACCCCTGCGGTACCTCCTTGTCGGGCCAACCTCCGCTCGGTCGCCTCTGACGATGTCCGCAATACCTTGCTGAGGCCTCGCGAGAAGGCCCCCAAGGTCTCCATTGCGGGGAAGACAAACTCCATATGGTCGCGCTCTGCCTCGCGTCGCCATCGTCCATACTTCCTCTCCTTCGTGCACACCCCATCCTCCAATTCCACGCCCACCCGCTCTGCCGACCTCCTCCCCAGACTCGGCCGCTGTGGGTCGGCGATGACCACGTCCATCACTAGTGTGGATCCCGTGGCTAGGTCAAAGCATGTGATATCCGGCCGCCCCTCAGGTAGGAGGCCTACGTGCTCGACCGTCACCCCGTCCATCCCGCTCTTGCGAACCACTGCTGCCAACTCTTTCATCACTGCATCATGGACCGCCTTCGTACCCCCTCCCTGGACACATCGAAGGGCGTGCTACGGTGCGCATGGGTGTATAGGGCTCCGAAATGCACACGTGCACACCGGTGTATGGCGTATGTATGCAATGGGGAGCCCAAGGCAAAACCTGCACGCCACTCTCCAGTCTGTTGGTGCCATGTACAGACGGTCGGTGACGAACCTGGGATGTGCCAATAGCCAATTCCCGCTGTGCTCCCCCTGCACCGCCGCAAGTCACTGCAACTGTGGGAGTGCCTCCTCTCTTCCCAACTCCGCTACCACCACCGATCGGAGCTCCCCCAGCTGCCACTCATAGACGGCGTCTGACAAGTCCTGGAAGAGGCGCTTGGGACTCCCCTGCTCACACTCCGCCAGCTGTGGGACCTTTGCTTTCACTACATCTGGGAATCCTTGCAGTGCCCTCTCTCGTAGCTCTGCAAACGTCCCCCTCATCCATGGTCTCCGTACTCCTCCCTCACCCTCTCCGTTGTCCCCAGAGCCTCGTGGGTGGAGGAGACGTTTCACCGCTTGCCAAGACTGCAGGCGGCTGCATACGAAGGAGAGGGGTACGAGGTCCCCCACTCCCGTTAAGCCGAGCCCTCCCAGCCGGATCGGGAGCCGTGCCTGCTGCTCAGCGTGGGCCACTGTCCGTCTCTCTCTGATCCCCTGTACCTCATCCAGTCCCACCAGTCGGCGGATGCAACCCCCCACCTCCTCGTCAAATCGCTGCAGCCGGCTGGTCCACCACTCTGATGGGGGCGTCAGTTGCGTGAGATGCTGCAGCCTGCGAGTGGTACACTCCCTCAAGATGCTGAATGCGGCTTGGGCGTCTCGCATGTCGACGAGCGTCTCCAATATCTCCTCCACCTCGTGTACTGCTAGATCAAGCCGCGCTCGACAGAACTCCTCTGTCCCAATCGGACACCCCAGAATCACCATCCCCTCCGTCGCTCGTGGGACCCCCGCAATGCTCCCCGGCGCCTGGCCAACCCCCGCCGGTAAATACAGCTGGCATTTGCGAGGCTCAACCTCCATCCCCACCGCAGCCAATCCTCCCTCCAGCGCAGTGAACGCTGCCTCAAGCTCCTGCACCGGGCCTAGCAAGTACGTGTCGTCCAAGTACGCCAGTACCCGACCAGTCCCTCCCATCGCTGCCTCTGCTGCCTCTAGTGCGTCCTACTACGTCAAGGCATACAGGAAGGGCCTGATACGATCTCCGTGTCGCACCCCCCTCTCCGACCGAAGCACGCATGCTTGGGACCCCCCCTGATAGTATAGCTCCGAGGGTTGGTCATAAAAGAGGGCCAGTGCGGGGAGGAGTCGCTCGAATCCCCTCGCCCGCACCGCCTCAAAGATGGCTGCTTGCTAAACCGAGTTATATGCGTTCTTTACGTTGATACTCAGCAAACCCCACTCCGCCTGCTGGTCCAACTGCTCCATGATGGTGTGGACCACCGTGTCCCCCCCTGCCGACACTCCCACCGCCTACTACAACGGCGCCAATGCTCTCTCCATCTCGCTCCTCCCTGTACTGACCATCCATCTCCAAAGCAGGCGTGGAATTGCCTCTCCCACAGCGATCGGGCGTACCCCACCATCGGGCTTCGCTAGCGCGATGAGCCTGCTTGCTGTAAGAAAGCCCCGAGATGTGGGGTGGAGCCGTCCTCGACATAGAGAGGCGAGTAGCTGTGCCAACAACCTCGTGAACCGCTCGTCTCCCACCACGACTTGTTGAAGATGGTCCAAAGTAAGGCCTGATGGCCCTGCCGCCGTGCCTCTGCTACTTTCCTGTAGCGCCTTCCGCACTCCATCCCCATCAGGGAACCCAGTAGGGGCTCGCCTCACTGCCTCTGCTACCCATGGTGGTGTCGGTCGCTCCTTTGCCGGGTGCTTCTCCTATAGCTGCGCCCATACCTCTCGTCCGCGCGATGCCAAGGAGGTACTGTCCAAGGCATCGCATGCCTTTGACATGTTCCCTCGGTGGATTTTGGTCACCGCCCTCTGTAGTCACTGTTCCCTCGCCTCCTCCTCTCTATGACGCAGACATCGTGGTGGTGGTGCACGACCTACCGGCCGAGAATGCGCGACGGCCTCTCCCCATAACTCCTCCCACTGTCCTTGGAGGAACTGGGTTGCCGGTGATCTCACCCACTCGGTATCTGAGCAACCCCGATGCTGTGGGTGCGTCCTGAGGATGAGGCTCGGCATCGCCTGGAGGAGTAGGGGTCCTGTAGCATCCATGGGGTGGGATGTGCACCTCACCAAGGGGACTGCCACCGCTGCCCGTATTGAGTCCAACGTGCCTGCTGGGACTCACGAGTAGATGAAAGGAGGGAGTACCTCTGCCCCATACAGTCGGCCCCACTCCAGCCCCTCTGCCCACCGCCACAACCTCTCCCATCGCTGGCCACCGCTCTGCTCCCCACCCGCATCAGCCCCCGGCCGTTGCTGCCGCTCGCCTGTGCCTGTTGTGCCCTTCGGGCTGTCTCCCCTACCTCTCAGGGCACCCTCTGGTGCTACAGCCGACGGTCTCAATCCTCCCTTTCCCATGGTTGAGCCCTCCTGAGCTCCTCCTCCAGGCCTTCTTGGCGCACCTGTCGCCACTCCTCCCACCCGAGGCTGGTCTCTGGTGGTCTCTCTCTCCAGCCGTCTGGCCACTGCTGCACCTCCACCCCCAATTCCCGGTCCAACGACTTCTCGCCGTTGTCGCTGTCCCATGTCCCTCTCTGTTATCAGACCCTCCTCCGAGTCCCGGTCTCGCCTGTGGCCCTCCGGACCCACTGCTCCCCTCTCTCCCCTTCTCTCTGGTGGTGTCAGGGGGAACAGCTCTCGTAGAAACCGTCCTGCCTCTGTGTCTGCATCATCTCCCGCGCTCCCCTGAACCCCGGGCCTATGGTCGTGGTTGCGCCCCTCCCGTGATCTCCTCGGGGACTCACCGTCTCCCCGTGGATGTCCTCCTCCACCCGCTCTGTCACCTTGCTGCTCCCCTCGCAGCCGTCCTCCCGGGGAGGAGGACTCCCCCTCTTGGCTCTGCTCCCTCTCGCGATGGGCTCGCTCGCGCTGGGCGCGCTGTCCCCGTACTCGCCGTACCCGACGCGCCTCTCGCTGTACCGCCCGTCGCTCCTGAATCCTCCGCCGCTCGGTCTGCCAGCCCTCCACCACAAGGATCTGCTCCGGGTCTGCGAGGCCAGCTCCTAGTGCCTGTCGCCTTGCCATCCACTCCCGTCGCTCACCGGCGTCCGCGTCTTGATCTCCCCTCCTGGTGCCCCCCTCCATACGGTGAGTTCCCTCGCGCACTTCTGCTGTCCCCTCCTGGAGCCGTCGTTGAACGCCCTGGAGCGCCGACCTCAAGCAGTAGCCTCGATGGCGGTAGCCCCACTATCCACTCATCGACCGCTTGCTTTTTCCCGTGAACCCGCATCCCATCCAAGGACACCTCCATGGCGGGCCCCATTGTGAAAGGGTTCCTCCGCTCTCTGTTCCCTGTGTTCGCTCTTCACTTGAGGGCTGTGATCACTCCTCTCGCTCCGGTGCCTCTCTCCCTCCCTCCGCTGCGGCGCCCATCTGTGATGTGCCCGGTGGCACTTGGTCTGTCTCGTGATCACATGCCTCAGTCCGTCTCCCAGCAGCCATTGCTCCCTCCCCTGGATCCCGAGTTTCCTTGCTTACCTCGGTGCTCCTACGCCCCCGCCGTCTCCCCGCGCCCATCTTCATGCGGACTTTTTGCGCCCCTGCCGGCCTGTCCTGCACCATGGTCTGTCCTCCGGCCCCCTCTGTCGTCCATGGTACTATGGCCAATGTTGGCCCTGTGTCTCCCCTTGGTGGGTGGCCCCTCGCACCCTCTTCTCCTTGCCTCTCCTCTCGGGTCCCTTCCTCTTCCTCTCCTTTTTCTTCCTCTTCTTCTCCTTTCTCCTCCTCCTCTTCTTCACCCCCTGTCTCTCCTTCCTCCTCCCTCCGTCTCCTCCCGTCCTCCCCCTCCTCCTCGTCACCTCCTACTCATGATCCGCTTGCTCTGGCTGTCCTCCCTTCGCTCCCTCCGTTCCCCCAACTCCCTTGGGTGCTATGGTCCCTAGCACTAGGGACCTTCCTGCTTGTCTCCCCCCTTGCATCTTTCTCCTCTCCTCCTCTCCCCTCGGTTGATTGCGGTGCATCTCCCCCGTATCCTGTCTCCATGGGCCCTGTCGTCATCGCCATGCGTGTCTCCCCAGTCCTAATCACCCACTCCTCTCCGTCTGCTCCCTCAGCCATCTCCACGGCGTCTCGCTGTGCTAGGCCCCGTTCCTCTAATTCCGCTACTCTGTTCTCCAAACCTTGATTCACATGGTTACTTTTCTGAGATAGTGCCCACTGCACAGTCAGCGCCCCCACGAGCTCCCCGAGCCCTCTCTGCTGCTGTTTGAGCACACCCAGTGCCGCATCGCGCAAAGTCTCACATCCCCTTACGACCTCCCATTGCGCTCGCTTGTCCTCCAGCCGGTCCTGCTCCCTTCCCCTTGCCTGAGCTGTGACTACCGCCTGCACCTCGCGCGTAGCCTTGTATAACTCTTGCACGCGTGATTCTGACACTTTCTGCGCCACCTGGACCCGTTGCAGTTCCTGTCGGAGGGCATCCGCCTGGCCCTTGAGGCTGCTGAAGTGGCAGTCCATGACCTCATCGTAGCGGAGGAACAGCCCTCGGATCCTGTCTCTGGTGTCTGCTTGCATCGCCCCGCATGCCAAGACCACCTCTTCCCATTGTTTTTGCACCATCCCTACCCACCCTCGTTGGTCGCGGTGGTCTTTCCCGTTGGGGTGGAGTTTCCGGGCCCTTTCTTCCTACTCCGCTTCGGCTTGTGTCAGCTCCCGTTGTCTTCCTCCGGTCCTCGTCTTTTTCCTCCGGGCCCCTCCCTGAGGGCTCTACCTCCTCCCTCACCCCCTCAACCTTTGTGTCTTCCTGTCCGCTCGCCTTCTCGTCATTCCCCTTTCCTATTCCGCTCCTGGCAGACTGTCGTCCCTCCCCAGCTCCGTCCCCTATACTGTGGTTCTGTCGTTCCTCAGTCTCACCCGGTGTCCCACTGGCCTGTATCCCTCCTGTCTCTCCCATTTTCTCCTTCCCACTTGCTGCATCCTCCTCCCCTCTGTTCTCCTCGCCTTGTCCCCCAAGTGTGACCTTTTCTCGGTCCGCCTCCATACTCATCGTGGGACTACCTTCCCCCTCTCCCCTCTATTGTCGTAGCTCTTGCTTCGCCTCTGCAAAGTGCGGTGCCCCTTGCTGTCGCGCCTCGCTGGCCGCCTGTCGTCGTGCCATCTCCTGCCGCGCTGTTCGGATCTCTGCTTGCTTCTTTCGCCAGCTCTGTGGCCCTTTCCCCGTCGTCTTGTACCTGCTGCGAGCTGGCGGTAGTGGTGGTTTCTGTGTTTCTAGCCCCTTGAACTCGACCGCCGGGGCCACCGCCGGTGGGGTTGTGGGTGGATGGAAGGGGGGTTTTGTTGTTGGAGGTGATGGCAATGAGGGCAGGAGCCTGGGGGTTCCTTGGAAAGGGATGATGTGCTCCATTTTTTTTTAATCTTTTAGTGTGAAGATCGACACCGTTGGAGTTGTTTTTGCTGATGGAAGGGGTTCTGTTGTTGTCGGGTACCCCGGGTATTCCAAAAATACCCCCTTTGGGTATTTCGTGGAACCCCCCTATGGATGGGTACCTCAAGAAAATCAAGGAGCCCCATCGAGTGGGGACTCCTCTCGCGGGGGTAGCAAGAGGGGTCCCCCCCTCTCCTGTTCCGTCGACGGGAAGGATGGAAGGCCCCCGGGGGTCGTCACCTGGGCCGTCGATCGGCCGGGTGGCCCCCCCGTAGCCGCTCCCCTCCTCCCCCTCCGCCGTCCGCCGTCTCGTGGCCGGCGGTTGAGCCCCGCTCCCGCCGGCCACCTTCCGCTTCCCCCCCCCGCTGACCACCTCCCCCCCTCCCCCCCCGATCAAGGGATTGGGGCGAGGTGTAGAGGGAGAGGGGGTGGCGGCGGCCCCCTCCCAGCTGCTGCCTGCTGCGTGGGGTCCCCCGGACGGCACGCGTGGGGCGGCAGCCTGTCGTGGGTGCCTCCCAACCCCCCCTGAGGGGCTCACTGCCCCCCCCTTTCCCCTCTCGCTCCCCACTCCCGCCACGTGGCAGGGCGGGAATGGGCCCGTTGGGAAGCCCTCGGCCAGGGCTATCCAACGGGCCCGCTCTCGCCCTGAATGGTGCACCATGGAGGCAGAGCGGGCCCGCCATGGCCCGGCGGAATTGCTGACATGAGCAGTCCGCCGGGCTTTTTTGCTGCTCGTTCCCTGTTTGTGCCACGTGGCGGGGCCGGAGTGGTCCCGGTGTGGAGCCCTCTCCAAGGGCTACCCGCTGGTACCCTCTGCGCACCGAACTGTGGCCTGTGCTGCACGTGCGGTGTGGGTGACGTGGACGGCCTGGTGACGTGGCGTGTGCAGCCACTGAGGCACGCCACGTGGCGAAAACCGGTTCGTCGGGTCCGCGGAGGCCTGCTGATGTGGCAGGCCCACTCTGACGTGGCCCCGGAACCTGGGCTGTCCGGGACCACCCCCTTTGGAAGCCCCTTGAGAGCCCCCTGCGACGCCGCCGTGCGCGACTCCGTTGTCCGTAGATGTATAGATAGATAGATAGGTAGATAGATATATAGATAGATAGATAGATACATAGATAGTTAGATGGATACATAGATAGATTGATTGATGGATTGAGTAATTGATTGACTGAAAGATAGATAGATAGATAGATCAATCTCATTCAATGAACTGTGAGTTTACATGTGACATGCAAGTTTGCGATCTCCACCACAATGGAATCAGCAAAGAGCACACAAACCACCGGTAACATGAGCACACAATGTAAGGTCTGGCACATAGCCTTGAACTCGCACTCGCCATCCTGACAAATTCCACCTGTCCCTCTACCCCCGCTCCACAAAGCAAAGGTCTGACACAGATGGTCCCTCATCCCTCCTATGCTGCACTCTCCATGCCCTGGCAATGTTGTGGTCAAGGGACGTGTCCGCCGCCCGCTCCGCGGCCTGCTGTCGTAACTGTTGCACCTATACTCGCTGAAGGGCCACCGCCATGCGCTAGTTGACGAGGGTGCGTAGTGGAACAGACTCCCCTGCGGTACCTCCTTGTCGGGCGAACCTCCGCTCGGTCGCCTTTGATGATGTCCGCAATACCTTGCTGAGACCTCGAGAGAAGGCCCCCAAGGTCTCCATCGCGGGGAAGACAAACTCCATATGGTTGCGCTCTGCCTTGCGTCACCATCGTCCATACTTCCTCTCCTTCTTACGCACCGCATTTTCCAATGCCACACCAGGCCGCTCCGCCGACCACCTCCCCAGGCTCGGCCACTGCGGGTCGGCGATGACCACGTCCATCACAAGTGTGTGACCTGTGGCTGGGTCAAAACATGTGATATCCGGACGCCCCTCTGGTAGTAGGCCTACGTGCTCAACCGTCACCCCACCCATCCTGCTCTCACGTACCACTGTTGCCAACTCTCTCATCACTGCATCGTGGACCGCCTTCATGCCCCGTCCCTAGACACATTGGAGGGCGTGCTGCGGTGCGCATGGGTGTATAGGGCTCCGCTCCGCACACGTGCACGCCCGCGTATGGCGCAAGTGTGCAATGGGGAGCCCAAGGCAAAACTTGCACGCTACTCTCCAGTCCTCTGGTGCCATGTACAGCCGGTCGGTGACCGACCTGGAATGTGCCAATAGCCAATCCTCGCTGTGCTCCCCCCTGCACCGCCGCGAGGCGCTGCAACTGTGTGAGTACCTCCTCTCCTCCCAACTCCTGTGCCATCACCGATCAGAGCTCCCCGAGCTGCCACTCATAGACGGCGTCAGCCAAGTCCTGGAAGAGGCGCTTAGGGCTCCCTTGCTCACACTCCGCCAGCTGTGGGACCTTTGCTTTTACTGAATTTGGGAATCCTTGTAGCGCCGTTTCTTGTAGCTTTGCAAACATCCCCCTCGTCCATGGTCTCTGTCCTCCTTCGTCGCCCTCTTTGTTATCCTTGGGACCTTGTAGATGGAGGAGAAGTTTCACTGCGTGCCAAGACTGCAGGCGGCTACATACAAACGAGAGGGGTGCGAGGTCCCCCACACCCACACCCGTTAAGCCGAGGCCACCCAGCCAGTTCGGGAGCCGTACCTGCTGCTCAGCGTAGGCCACTGCCTGCCGCTCTTTGATCCCCTGCATCTCGTCCAATCCGACCAGCCGACGGATGGAATCCCCCACCTTCTCGTCAAACCGCTGCAACCGGCTGATCCACCACTCTGATGGGGGCGTCAACCGCGTGAAATGCTGGAGCCTGCGAATGGTGGACTCCCTCAAGATGTTGAATGCGGCCTGGGCGTCTGGCATGTCGACGAGTGTCTCCATTATCTCCTCCACCTCGTGTACTGCTATGTCAAGGCGCGCTCGACATAACCCCTCTATCCCGATCGGACTCCCCAGAATCATCATCCCCTCCGTCGCTCGTGGGATCCCCATAATGCTCTCCGACGCCTGGCCCACCTGCGCCGGTAGGTGCAACCGGCGTTTGCGAGGCTGGACCTCCATCCCCACCACAGCCAATCCTCCATGTAGCGCAGTGAACGCCGCCTCCAGCTCCTCCACTGGGCCTAGTAGGTATGTGTCGTTCAAGTATGCCAACACTCGGCCCGTCCCTCCCATCGCTTCCTATGCTGCCTCTAGTCTTGCCTGGGGCCCTCCGGTCCCCCTGCTCCCCTCTATTCCCTCCTCTCTGGTGGTGTCAGAGGGAAGAGCTCTCGGAGAAACCATCCTGCCTCTCTGTCTACATCATCTCTCGCACTCACGTGAACCCTGGGTCCATGGTCATGGTCACGCCCCTCTCGTGGTGTCCTCGGAGACTCCCTGACTCCCAGTGGGTGTCCTCCTCCACTTGCTCTGCCACCTAGTTGCTCCCCTCGCAGCCGGTCTCCCGGGGAGGAGGACTCCTCCTGGCTCTTCTCCCTCTCAAGGTGGGCTCGCTCACGCTTGGTGTGCTGTCCTTGCACTCACCGTACTTGACGCGCCTCTTGCTGTGCCGCCCGTCTCTCTTGAATCCTCCGTCGCTCAGCTTGCCAACCCTCCCCCCCAAGGATCTGCTCCAGGTCTGCCAGGCCTGCTCCTAGTGCCTGTCGCCCTGCCATCCACTCACGACACTCATTGGCGTCCTCATCCCAATCCCCCCTCTTGGTATCCCACTCCATACGGTGAGCTCCCTCACACACTTCCGCTGTCCCCTCCTGGATCCGTTGCTGAACGCCCTAGAGCGCCGACGTCAAGCAGTAGCCCCGATGGCGGTAGCCCTAGTGTCCACTCATCGATCGCTTGCTTTTTCCCGTGAACCCGCATCTCATTCAAGGGCACTTCCATGGCGGGTCCCATCATGAAGGCATTCTCCCGCTCTCTGTCCCCTATGTTTACGCAATGTCGTCCCCGCTCCTGTCTGCAGTGCTCGTTGCCTGTGCTGGCTTCTTTCCCTCCTCCGTGTCTGGTTGTCGATCCACCCCTCGGGTGCGACCCGTAGCTGCTCCACAGGTTATCTCTTCAGGTGAAGGCTGTGATCCTTCTTCTCGCTCCGGTGCCTCTCCCCCTTCCTCCACTGCAGCACCCATCCCTGATGTGCCCGGTGGCACTCGGTCTGACTCGTGATCACCTGCCTCTTTCCGCCTCCCAGCAACCTTCGCTCCCTCCCTTGGACGCAAAGCCTCTTTGCCTTCCTCGGCCCCCCTAAGTCCATGCCGTCTCCTCGCCCCCATCCTCATGCGCACTTTTCGCATCCCTACCGGCCTGTTCATCATCATGATCGGCCTTCCGGCCCCCTCTGTCGTCCATGGTACTATGGCCAATGTTGGCACTATGTCCCCCCTTGGTGAGCAAACCCTCATACCCTCTTCTCCTTGCCTCTCCTCTCGGGTCCCTTCCTCTTCCTCTCCTTTTTCTTCCTTGTCCTCTCCTTTCTCCTCCTCCTTATCTTTGTCCACCGTCTCTCCCTCCTCCCCCCTCCATCTCCTCCCGTCAGCCCCCTCCTCCTCATCACCTCGTGTCCCTGATCCGCTTGCTCCGGTTGCACTCCCTCCGCTCCCTCCGCTCTCCCCACTCCCTTGGGTGCTATGGTCCCTAGCACTAGGGACCTTCCCGCTTGTAACCCCCCTGCACCCTCCTCCTCTCCTCCTCTCCCCTCGGTTGATTACAGTGCATCTCCCCCGTATCCTGTCTCCATGGGCCCTGTCGTCATTTCCTTACGTGTCTGTCTAGTCCGACTCACCAACTCCTTCCCGTCTGCTCCCTCGGCCATCTCCACATCCTCTCGTTGTGCTAGGCCCCGTTCCTCTAATTGCGCTACTCTATTCTCCAAATCCTGAATCAAGTTGTTAGTCCTCTGAGACAGTGCCCACTACACAGTCAGGGCCCCCGCGAGTTCCCCAAGTCCTCTCTGCTGCTGGTCGAGCACACCCAGTGCCGCATCGTGCAGATTCTCACATACCATTATGACCTCCCATCGCGCTTGCTTGTTCTCCAGCAAGTCATGCTCCCTCCCCCTTGCGTGGGCTGTGACTGCTGCCTGTACCTCGCGCGTAGCTTTGTATTACTCTTGCACGCGTGATTCTGACACTGCCTGCGCCACCTGGACCCGTTGTAGTTCCTGTCGGAGGGCATCCGTCTGCCCTTGGAGGATGGTGCAGTGGCAGCCCATGACCTTGTTGTAGCGAAGGAATAGCCCTCGGAACCTATCCCTGGTGTCCTCTTGCATCGCCCCGCATGCCAGGACCACCTCCTCCCATAGCTTTCACGCCATCTCTCCTCACCCTCGTTGGTCGCGGCGGTCTTCCTGTTGGGTTGCATTTCATAGGCTTCTTTCTTCTACTTCGTTTCGGCTTGTGTTGGCCCCTGTTGTCTTCCTTCGGTCCTCGTCTCTCTCCTTTGGGCCCCTCCCTAAGGGCTCAAGTTCCACCCTCTCCACCACAATCTTTGCTTCATCTTTTCGGCTCACCTTCTCGTCGTTCCCCTTTCCCTCTCTGCCCCTCACAGGCTGTTGTCCATCCCCGGGCCCGTCCTCTATACCGTGGTCGTGCCGCTCCCTAGTCTCACCTGGTGCCCTGTTGGCCTGCATCCCACCTGTCTCTCCCATTTCCTCTTTCCTTCTTCCTGCACCTTCCTCCCCTCTGTCCTCCTCGCCTTGTCTCCCTATTATGACCTCCTCTCAGTCCTTCTCCATGGTCGTCGTGGGGCTACCTGCTCCCCCTTCCCTCTCCTGTTGTGGCTCTTGCTTTGCTTCTGCAGAGTCCCGTGCCCACTGTTGTCTTGCCTCGCTGACCGCCCGTCGCTGCGCCCTCTCCTGCTGTGCTGCTCGGATCTCTGCTTGTTTCTTTTGCCAGCTCCGTGGCGCTTTCCCTGGCGTCTTGTACCTGTTGCGAGCTGGCCGCGATGGTGGTTTCCGTTGTTCCACCCCCTTGAACTCCACTGCCAGGGCTTCCGTCGGCGGGATTGTGGGTGGTTGGAGGGAGGAGTTCCTTGTCAGTGGTGATGGAGATGAGGGCAGGAGGGGGGGGGTTCCCTGAAATGGGATGATGTGCTCTTTATCTTTTTTTTGGATTTTTTGGTGTAAAGATCGGGGCTGTTCGTGTTGTGTGTACTGAGGGAGGGAATTTGATTGTTACCAGGTACCTCGGGCATTCCAGGAATACCCTCTTTGGGTGTTTTGCGAACCCCCTCTCCGGTTGGGTACCTCGAAGAAATCGAGGGCCCCCAATGGATGGGGACTCCTCTTGTGGGGGAAGCGAGAGGGGGCCCCCGTCCCCCGTTGGCTCACCGAAGGCGGCGATCGACGGCTCCAGGGGGCCATCTCCTGGGCCGTCGATCCGCCAGATGTCCACCCCCTCGCCCCTCCCCCCTTCCGCCGTCCGATGGCCGGCGGTTGGGTCTCGCCCCCGCCGTCCGCCTTCCGCTTGCCCCCCCCACTGGCCACATCCCACCCCTCTCCCCCCGATCGAGGGATTGGGGTGAAGATCAGAGGGAGAGGGGGTGGCGGCGGCCTCCTCCCTGCTGCTGCCTGCTGCGTGGAGTCCCCCGGCCAGCACGCATGGGTCGGCAGCTCGTCGTGGGTGCCCCCAAATCCCCCCTGAGGGGCTCGCCGCCCCCCTTCTCCCCCTCTCACTCCCCACTTCCGACACGAGGCAGGGCGGGAGTGGGCTCGTTGGAAAGCTCCTACCGAGGGCTATCCAATGAGCCTGCTCTTGCCCGAAATGATCCCTCATGGAGGCAGAGCGGGCCCGCCATGGCCCGGTGGGAATGCTGACATCAGCAGTCCACCGGGCTTTTATACTGCTCGCTCCCTCTGTGTGCCACGCGGCGGAGTTGGAGTGGTCCCGGCATGGAACCATCTCTAAGGGCTACCCGCCGGTACCCTCCGTGCCTCAAACGATGGTCTGTGTTGTCCGGGCGGTGTGGGTGACGTGGGCGGCCTGGTGACGTGGCGTGTGCAGCCGCTGAGGCACGCCACGTGGCAAAAACCGGTTCGTCGGGACCGCAGAGGCCTGCTGATGTGGCAGGCCCAGTCTGACGTGGGCCCAGAACCTGGGCTGTCCGGGACCACCCCCTTTGGAAGCCCCCTGAGAGCCCCCTGAGAGCCCCCTGTGATGGATGGATGGATGGATGGATGGATGGATGGATGGATGGATGGATGGATGGATGGATGGATGGATAGATAGATAGATAGATAGATAGATAGATAGATAGATAGACAGACAGATAGATAGATAGATAGATAGATAGATAGATAGATAGATCGATAGATAGATAGATAGATAGATAGATAGATAGATAGATAGATAGATAGATAGATAGATAGATAGATAGATAGATACATAGATAGATAGATAGATAGATAGATAGATAGGTAG
>SZWC01004915.1:0-18770 GCA_023375785.1 Penium margaritaceum
CGGGCCCTTAGCCTCCAGCGCTGAAAAGTGACCGCTAGCGCCTGATTTACTACGCGTATAGAACGTTCAATTCGTTAGCGCGCGTGTATGCAGACATGTTCCAGTTAGCGCGCGTGGATTAAGTCTTAACTGCAATTATTTCCCCTCCTCTTATGATGGAAAGGAGTATGATGGATGTCGAACATCTGTCGGGATGGGCGCCTTCCCAATTCTCCATTTCTATGTTTGGGTTCCGACAGCATCCGTTGTCGGCGGCCATAGTTCAACCAATGCTGATGGTCACAGACGATTCCGTTGACCCTGCACGACAGATTTGGCTGATTCAAAATTTCCCTCCATTTTGTTACATCGTCCACTTATCAGACAAATCTGTTTGTCATAACCCTGAATGGAAGTAGTTTCCATTTGTGTAGACTTGGATCGCTTGAGCATACTTGCAGAAATCAGAAAGTGTAAAGTCAGAGGCCCATATGTGAATTCAATCTATACATATGACAAATTGAGATCGTTTCCAAGGTATGAAGACATTCTTACTCTTGTCATTCAAAGGATACATACACAACAGAGGATTCCCTTCTTGTCGTGACACAAGACAACTTTCTATTCGTATGTACAAAGCCGAGCATTTGAGGTGCCACTACAAAAAACGCAAAACATTACCATGAATTCAAGCAAGCATGAAGCAAAAAATGATATTGCTTCAAATACACATGCCATTTCTCTGAGTCACGATCTAATGAATAAAAATTATGCATACTTCTCAAGACAGCCCCAAGTTCATGCTGTGATTCATACTTCAACAATCTAAAGGTTTTGTAATGTTTGGTTGGAGTCATCCCTCTAACCATGGCTAGTTATGGCAAAAGAAGCGTGATGGCTACCTCATCCATAATCCCATCATACGCTAGTTTAAAGTGCGTCTGGCCTTCAATGAGAAATGAGAAATTTTGTGAAACAAAATACTGAACAAAACTAGGTGCACAAACAAAGTTGAATTTCATCAATGAAAGAAGATGAAATGTCAAATCTCCATGCACTTCACACTAATTATGTAATGGAGCTTTGCAATTAGTGAGCCCATGCACAACATTGATGAGAGATGAAGTTTTTTTAATAGATAAACATCAGAATATTATATAAACGTATACAGCACAAACTGACTCATCTTGCAAGTAGCGTCATCAACTTGCGAGCTGAAAAAATACTAAGACCTTGGCAGGATAGATTGAAGAATCCACAAATTTGTAGCATCGAGACACAACCTTCTACATTACTTAAGACAAGGCACCAACTATTGACGAGGAGAAATTTCACGACACCGTGACCACCACATCTCTTATCCACAACTTCATTTGGTGAGGTGATGGTATGGCACGTCAAAGAGTTAGAAACTAGTTGATGGAAAAACATTTATTGTCCTTTATTTCAATGAAAATCCAGAACTTAATAAGATTGCAAAATACTTTGCAGTAAAGATCCTCTTGAAACAATCTTATATATATATCCTTTTTTGGAGCCAATATCTTCCCCTCATTTCTTTTCTCCATTCATTTCCCTTCAACCTTCCCTTGTTTCTAAACTTCCACCTTTTCATCCTTCATGAACCATACAAAAAAAATGGACTCATATCTTCCCCCTTTTCCTCATCCCTTTTGACCTCAAGCATGTCATCACTACTCAGAAAATTCAATATTGAAGAGAAACCCTCAATTACCTTCTCATGACCTGAAACATCCCTCTTTCCCACCTCTTTCATCCAAAGTTCTCTTCATTTGTATGTCATCCTCTTTTTACAATCATTGCAAGGTCAAATTTTCCATGCAATAATGAAAGAAAGGCAAGGAAATCAAGAACATCATCTTCATTCAACTGCAAAGTTCAACTTGTAAATCATCAAATTCGTTCATTTAAATTATGGTCTCTTGTTCGTGCATAATAGCACGACCCTTCTAAACGGTAGGAAGAAACTTTTCCTTCATTGAAACTCTATCAAATGACTCTACAACTTTAATTGAGACATGTGACTTCTTTAACGCACTTTAGAGAACATAATTGACTGATCATCCTCATCCACTTTGTAAAACGTATCAATCAAAATGTTTTTTACTTTAATTGATTGATGATATTTTAATGTGATCTTACTAAGTGTAACCTTTGATTGGGTTAGAGGATTATATTCTCCTCCACCCCCATGAAAACTCCTTCTCTGATTTCTTGTATCAGGCTTGCCCCTTGCTTAACCCCTTATTAATGTACAAGAAGCTTTTCATCGTGTGTTGAAAACTGATTCCTTAAGAAATCCATGACCCAAACCCTTTTCCACTAAGTTTTTTGTACGGTGATGAGCATTTCTACTACACCTTTCCACCACCACCGCATGAATTTGGATGTTTGGATTTTTTTATGTGGAATTCATATACGTAAGTGTTGGGGTTAATAAGTTCGTTTTCATGTATAGTTTAATGATGCATGTAAGTCCATGGGAACTCCCAAAAATGAAGCATTCTAATGGATCTCATGTTCAAGGTGGTTGTAACTTTTTCTACATATCTATATCTACATATGATCATTCTAGTGATGATGATACTACAAAACAAAGTCATGGCATGTAGTCCAACATTTTAACTACGGAAAAAAAGACCACTAGAAATAGCCTTCAATTTTTCAATCATTGTGTCAAGTAAGCCTTCCACACATGTCGTGAAGATGGCATATGTGAAATCATGAAACGTGGATGGAAAAGAAGATGATATGGCTAGTTCATACTCATATCCCCCAAGGGTATAACACCTTACACAATCTATGTAAAAACATCGGTGTGTGCTCTTGAGTAGGGTCCACCAAACTCTTGGTCGCATTACATACTATATCATTTGGAGTAAAAAATCCTTACATTCGTTAAAGTAATATTTACAAGATTGATCTAGTTAATACCGGTGAGAACCCCATCAACACTATGATAAACCTTCACACACATATATTTTATGTAGATCCACACTAAATAAGTGATCCTTTGAGTGCATTTTATTTCTCTACACACTCATAGTTACATTCTCCTGAATGAAAATTCATTGAGCATTTCTCGTAGACCACAAGCATTAAAAGATGCTTGGTCAGATACAAAGTTCAAAGGAGAGAAGAAACAACAAACGTCTAAACCCATCCCTCTTTCTTAAATAATTTCTTTGCCATTTAAAAGAGATCAGATTTAACCTTAAGCCATGAGGAATAGAAGTAGATGTTTCTTCACAAAACCAATGCCTTGTTCTGTGCACTCATCTAGTGTTGGTATCCTTGAGTCATATTCACCAAGGACATGCAAATTTCTCAATCACCATCTTCTTCAAAGGAGTTACACATTGGGACCTTAATTCTCAAGTTAATGTTTATGATGAGTAAAGCAAATACTTCATGAATGTGGTTATCTGAATGTGAAGATAAAGTCTTATCTTATGCACACAATATTCTTTCTATAGAACATATGTATGCACAACATCTTAAAATATGTTATTTCATGAAGCACCACTGTATTCTATATCATTCTACTTGGTGCCACCAAGTGATTACACAATAACTTTCCATTGCCATATTCAGATCCTTGAAACTTACCTCTTAACATGGGGGATGTATGATTTCATCTTTTTTAATTTGATTTCCTATTGTTACAAGACTAAGAAAGCATTTGTGAGAAAGGTAGTATTTTGTATGAAATCATCAAAAATCTCTATACAAGCTACCATACTCAAAATCTGTTAGACATGCAGATTTGTCTACCTTGTTCAAACCCTCATTCTTCCTTGTATCTTGCAAACAATTCAAAACTTTCTCGACCAAACCTTCAACAAAATGTAACAATATCTGAGGCTAAGTTGGCCTATTTTTGAAATGCTAGAGGAATCAATTCAGAGGCATGAATTCAAATAACTTCCATGTATGGTGTAAAGCCCCGTAAAATGAGCCCCTAAACAGAGCCTATCTTCTCTTTGAAGGGAATCCTTGACAATATTGCACTTGAAAATTCATGTATTGAATAGCTTACACTCACAGAGAAATTTGAAACATTCACCTTCATTAATAATATCATGACATCATTTTGTCACTTCTTGCTTGAAAACTTTCCTCTTGGTGTCACAATTTTTGCATTTCTGGTGCTTGGCTCACAACTCTTGTTCGCGTTCCCACAAAAACCGTGCATGGTTTGGGAGAGCTACTGGCGATGACCATAATGGAACCAATTTCAGCCACCATACCTTCATTGTGCATGAGATTATTCTTCTTGCCCTAGACCTACCAACGCCCCCTTTCTTAATTCACACGTCCACCACCATTCACACCCCCCACCTTGTAGCATGTGACCCAGCATTGTGAACATTCCCCGACTCTATGGGCCACGCCTCTTTGGAGTTGTGGCTCAATCTGTGGAGAACGGCCTGGCACAGGGTCGTTGTGCCTCATTAGAGGTTTGCAACTCCAAGAAATTGCAAAGCGCTTTCATCCTACTCATCCCCTCTGAGTCGAGCACAATTTCACCATTCTTTTTCTTCACATTAGCTACTACGGACTAGCTCAGCTTTCCTGTTAACCCAGACCCAGGCTATAAGGCAATCAACTCCAGGAAAAAGGCATACTTCCTCACTTAAACATCTCACTTACACAAGATGAAACCTCAAAAAACCTCCCTCCAAGAAAATGGTCAAAGGTCTTTGCATATCATACACCAGTTCTACCGTAGAGGAACCATAAACATATGTGCAAAGTAAGAACACGTGTTAAGCTTTCCCTTAAAACAATGAAACCATCTCAAACATAAAAATTCATTTAGTAAATACGGACAGAAGCGGACCCATCCCACCATCGTTTAGTGGATTCACGTACTTCATCATCTTCATCATTGATGCATCAAGAAACACTTTCAGACATTCTTAAACAGGCAAAGATTTTTTTTCAAACTCTTCAAAACTTGGTTTGCACATGTGCAACAAAGGCTAGCATCAGAATTTAACATTCTTCATTCAGACAATGGTGGTGAATGCTTTAGCAATGAGGTTCAAGACTACCTCAAAGAAACAAGATTATGAAATCAAGCTATGGTTCCACAAACACCTCAACCAAATTGTTTCATGGGACGATCAATATGAACAATTAGTGAAATGAATAAATGTCTTTTACAAGCCAAAATGACCAACGGATGGTGGCCATCAGCCCTCCTCCATGCAACCTGGACTAAGACCCGCAGACCAACGTGTGCACTCTCCTCACTGATCACACCACATGAACCATGGTGTGCTTTTCAACCACACCTTATCCCTCTTTGCACTGTTGGTTGCATGCTGTTACTTTGTATTCCTTGAAAAAATGCGGAATATTAATGACAAGAACACATGGGGTATCTTCATTGGACATAGTGAAACCCAGAAGCCATATTTGTTTCATGATATTGTTACCAAGACCATGTGCAATAGCTGTGATGCTATCTTCTATGTAACACGACATACAAAGCATGTCATTGCACAATCAACGCAACCCTCAACATCAAACTCTGCAACTTCAAAACACATCTTTCCAACACTGAAAACACTTTATAATTTCCACTAAGCACTTCTCCTTCTTTCCAACCATAGTGCAAGTGGAACCCCACTAATTGCTACAACAGATCAGCATCCTTTGTCCCGGCGAAGACTAGTAACACGCCTTGAAATGAAATGATCAAACACCACTCAAAATCCACTCCAAACTATTGCTTTTTTCAGCATTTTCCCGCCTCCAAAGGAACCGATATCCATGAAGGAAGCACTTTCTAGACCACAAGAAAAACAATGCAAAGAAGCATTAATGCTCATTAAAAAGTTCTTCTTGAACAAAGAATTCATGAATTTATTGATACACCTTTCAACGCCAAACCAAGTGGAGTTCAATAGGTTTTATGCATTCAAACCAAAGCTCATGGCACAAACAAAAAAATCAAAGCTTGTCTTGTTGCGAAGGGATTTACAATAATTGTGCGGTAAGAATTTCTTGAAATCTATGCACCTATCAGTGGATACACCATAGCTCACACACTGCTAGCTATGGTAGTTGTACGACATCTTCACATCCAACAAATCAACGTAAGAAATTCCTTTCTTCATGGATAAATGGGTACCACTATGCACATGAATCAACCAAGGGGTTTTTCCAACAACACAATTTGAGTCTACAAATTGTATGAAAGCCTCTATGCACTCAGAAAATCCCTCTCCTTTCATGCAACACATTGCAAGAATTCCTTCTCACCCTTTGATCTATCGTGTCTGCCTATGATGATTGCCTTTTCCTACATGATTCATCTACAACCAGTCCTCTTGTATGATGTATCATTGACTATGCTGACGATGTCCTTATCATTGATAAAAACGACATCATCTCCAAAACCATAGCTACTTCCATGGCGGTGAAAGTCAATGTGACCATCATGTCAGACACAACCTACTGTTTGGGATGAACATCTCTTATGAAATGGCCAAGCACATCATTTGCCTCAGTGAGAACACGTATGATGCTATAACATAGAGCCGCTTCAACATCCCTCACAAATCTACATGCGCACCAATGTCTTTACATCCACTCTCGTCTATTCTAGGTCCACAAACCACTATGGCCAAACATGATTATCTCTCTCAATTTGGCTCCCTTATGTATCGACAAGTTGCACATGACCTGAACTTCAATATGCGATGAACAAGCTTGATATCCTTAAAATAGTTTGACCAAATACCAGATGTCATAAAATTAATATTACTCCCTACTGTTTCTTGTCAACACCTGATTTTCCCTTGAGATATGGCACAGAAACACAACTCCATCTTTGTTGTTGTAGTTACTCTGACAATGGGAACACATAAGGGGATTGCTACACTTGCACATGGTACGTATGTACGTTGGAAGGTGCTGCCATGTCTTGGACAAGTCGCCAACAAGACAACATCAATTTAAGGTCTTCTGAAATAGAACATGTTGCTACAACTCAAACCACTCCGATATCAACTTCTTTTGCAACCTATTTTTTGAACTTGACTTCCCTCAACATGGTCCTTGATTTGTCAAAAATCAATCTACCATCAATGTCAATACCTCCACATGACTCAATGGGTAGAATAAACATGCCAACATCAAAGGATATTGGAAAAGATCAAAATTCCTTGCATAAAGATTAGAACATACATATAAAACCAGCAAATAAATACTTGTCAACTTCCTTGCCAAAAGTGTCAATCCCATCCAACATGAACAGTGTATGCAAAGTGAAGGCCTGTACCAAATTCCCCCAAACATCACCTCTAACTTAGCCCTCCACATACCTTATGAGGAGTCCACTGACTCCTCCTGGTTGTAAACTCTTGCCCGACCCACAGCTCCACAATTGTATTCAATCCACGGACTTGCATGTGCGCACATGCGCTCTTGTTCCCCATCTCTTTTGCGGCACCCCAAACATGTCCACTGCCTCATGCCACACCTTTCCTTACAAAGCATTTGCAATTAGCATTAAAATCAACACTGCACTCATTACCTCCAGCACAAAAGTCGCACCGTTCCAAATTGACATTGCTTGAACCATCTTCTCCAAAAATCTGGCCATTACCTAGAGGGAAACATTGGGTACCATAAATACATCCTCCTTCTCTAGTCCTAAAAGATTGTGCATAATCACATGTTCAAGAACACGAACACATGCAACATAATCTAGCACCAAGAATTTTTCATCCAAAAAAATCACTTTGCCAGTGCCCACGCTTGCATGTTTTGCACCAACTCATCCACCACCAAAAACTCGTCCGCCCCACTCGTGTTTGGATCCTTTTCTTCCTCTTATCCCATTTCATCTCAGATCTCTTGTTATGTGCTAAATGGGCACTTAGCCCAGTCTTCCATTTGCATCTCCTTCATTACCTTACCACTGTCATTTCACTTGCCGCAGGCCGTGCCTCTTCCAAAAAACATGCTATCGTTCTCAACACGTCCACCGCTACTTCTTTCCATTTAGGGAGGATGCCCATGGTGCTCACCTATGCCTAGGCTGGAAGTGAAAATGGCAGCTCTACTCGCACCTGCATCTCCTTCTCTTCCTCATCGATTTCCACCTCGAACAAAGAATCGCACATGCTTACCTCTTTGCTTTGTGCTGTCAAAAGCTCCACTTTTACCCTCTTTATAACCAAATTCCTTCTTGAAGGCACTTGTACTCTAAGTATTGGTACCGTCTGGTAGCACCACTTATGCCTTGCTGCTTGCCTTGCGAGCCAGGTTGGCTTCTCGCCCCTCCACACCCCAAAATCCTCCTCCCATGAGCCAAGCCTATTACAGCCCCCGCTCTCATGCACTTTTTCCATTGCTCAACCACAATTCACCTCTCGTGGCTATGACGGCAACACTGGCGGTAGTGACACCGGTTATCCCAAGAACGTCCACTTGCTTCATTTCTCCGCTGTGACGTCAAGATGTATCCTTAACAAAAAATGTCTAAAATGTCACTTCAACCACAACCTTCATAGCCATATCCTTGTATCTCCCTTCCTTACCCCTGTTAAAGTAGTGAATGATGTCCCATAAAATGTTAGAAACTAATGGGGCAGGTCATTTGATGACCTTGCCCCTAGTATGTAATTTCCCTAAAGACTAGGACCGTTAAGGTCAACGGCTACAAGCCGTTGGGATGGTGCGAGCACGCGCCGGTCCAGCCAGGATGGTGGCTCTAGACTAAATGTCTACTTCGTATGTTGTCCTAATTACTTCTTAATCTGAAAGATTTTGCTTCAATCTATCTCCCGTTTGTCTACATCACCCCCCTCATGTACTCCTTCTCAACATGGCATCAAGCCAGCTAACATCGATCCAGATTTTGCTTCCGCTTCTTCGTGTGACGCAAACTCCTTTACCTCATTGACCCTCCTTTACCGGCACGTGTGGCGGTTTTGGTGGCCGACCCTGCGTTTGTGGTGTTACAGTAGCGTCACGGGTGTTTCCGCGGTGTCCATGACCTTTTCTGACATTTCCGGCGTTACCGGCGTTCCCGGCGTTCGCGCCGCTTCCGCGTGCGCTTTTGGCCTTTAACCGCGGCACGAGTCGGCATGGCCCTTTCCCCCATGGCGCGCGTTGGCGCTGCCCCCTCTTGCTCGACGCTTGGCCTGCGTCGCGCCTTGCGCGGCCACCGTGCCGGTGTGCGCCCCAACTTGGTGGCGGCTGGCTGCTGGTGGCTCGGGTTAGCTGTTCTCACCCCTCCCTCCCCCCCTCCCTCTGTCCCTCCCTCCGTCCCTCCCTCTGTCCCTCGCTCCCTCCCTTCCTCCCCCCCCTCGTCCCCCCCCCCCCCCCTTCCTGTCCCCCCTCCCTTCCCCTCCCGCCTCTCCTCCCTATGCCCCCTCCTCCTCTCCGTCCCTCCCTCTGTCCCTCGCTCCCTCCCTTCCTCCCCCCCCTCGTCCCCCCCCCCCCCCCTTCCTGTCCCCCCTCCCTTCCCCTCCCGCCTCTCCTCCCTATGCCCCCTCCTCCTCTCCGTCCCTCCCTCTGTCCCTCGCTCCCTCCCTTCCTCCCCCCCCTCGTCCCCCCCCCCCCCCCTTCCTGTCCCCCCTCCCTTCCCCTCCCGCCTCTCCTCCCTATGCCCCCTCCTCCTCTCCGTCCCTCCCTCTGTCCCTCGCTCCCTCCCTTCCTCCCCCCCCTCGTCCCCCCCCCCCCCCCTTCCTGTCCCCCCTCCCTTCCCCTCCCGCCTCTCCTCCCTATGCCCCCTCCTCCTCTCCGTCCCTCCCTCTGTCCCTCGCTCCCTCCCTTCCTCCCCCCCCTCGTCCCCCCCCCCCCCCCTTCCTGTCCCCCCTCCCTTCCCCTCCCGCCTCTCCTCCCTATGCCCCCTCCTCCTCTCCGTCCCTCCCTCTGTCCCTCGCTCCCTCCCTTCCTCCCCCCCCTCGTCCCCCCCCCCCCCCCTTCCTGTCCCCCCTCCCTTCCCCTCCCGCCTCTCCTCCCTATGCCCCCTCCTCCTCTCCGTCCCTCCCTCTGTCCCTCGCTCCCTCCCTTCCTCCCCCCCCTCGTCCCCCCCCCCCCCCCTTCCTGTCCCCCCTCCCTTCCCCTCCCGCCTCTCCTCCCTATGCCCCCTCCTCCTCTCCGTCCCTCCCTCTGTCCCTCGCTCCCTCCCTTCCTCCCCCCCCTCGTCCCCCCCCCCCCCCCTTCCTGTCCCCCCTCCCTTCCCCTCCCGCCTCTCCTCCCTATCCCCCCTCCTCCTCTCCGTCCCTCCCCGCACTCCTTCCCTCCCTCACACCTTCCCTCCCTCTCTCGCTCCCTCCCTCCCTTTCTCCCACCCTCCCTCTCTCCCCCTCTCCTCTCCTCCTCGGTCCCCTCTCTCTTTCTCTCAGCTCTCTCTCTCTCTTTTCTCTCTTTCTCTCTGTCCCTCCACCTTCCCTCTGCCTTCCTCCGTCCTACCTCCGCCCTCCCTCCGTCCTTCCCCCTGTCCCTCCCTCTGTCCCTCCCTCCCTCGCACCTTCCCTCCCTCCCTCGCTCCCTCCCTCCCTTTCTCCCTGCCTCCCTCTCTCCCTTTCTCCTCTCCTCCTCGGTCCCCTCTCTCTCTCTCTNCGCCTTCCTCCATCCTGCCTCCGCCCTCCCTCCGCCCTCCCTTTGCCCTTCCTTTCACTTCGCCCCTCCGTTTCCCTCCGTCCTCCCTCTGGCCTCTCTCTGCCCTCCTTCCGCCCCCCCTCCACCAGCCCTCCCTCCGCCCTCCCTCTGCCCTCCCTCTGCCCTGCCTCCGTCCTCCCTTCGTTCTCCCTCTACCCTACCTCTCTTCCTCCCTTCCTACCTCCCTTCTACCTCTCTCTCTCCCTCTCTCTCTCTCTCTATCTCTCCCCCTCCCTACCACCCTCTCTCTCTCTCTCTCTCTTTCTCTCTTTTATCTCTCTTCCTATTCTCTCTCCCCCTGCCCCTCTGTCTAGCCCCCCCTCCCCTCCCTCTCTCCTCTCGCCCTCCCCCACTTCTCCACCACTACTGCAGACAGGTGTAGGATAGCGATTTGCTACCATCCCGTCCAGATCTGTGCTACACTCCAAAGCTTCCCGCCTGTTGCTTGTGCTGTGATGTTAAACTACTAAGTTGAAAGTAGCAAATTGGTTATGCCAGTTGAGTCTTAGACTCAAGCAGTCATGTTAAAGTAGTGAATGATGTCTCATAAAATGTTAGAAACTAATGGGGCAGGTCATTTGATGACCTTGCCCAAAGTATGTACTTTCCCTAAAGACTAGAACTGTTAAGGTCAACGGCTACAAGCCATTGGGATGGTGCGAGCACGCGCCGGTCCAGCCAGGATGGTGGCTCCAGACTATATTTCTACTCCATATGTTGTCCTAATTACTTCTTGATCTGAAAGATTCTGCTTCAATCTATCTCCCGTCTGTCTACATCAACCCCCTCACGTACTCCTTCTCAACAACCCCTTCACCCTCCTCTGCCAAGACCCAACACTACATCCTCTTCCAATAAGAAAACCAATTAAAAGTTCAAAACTAAAAGACTGAAGGAATACATAACATGGAAAAAATGTCAACATACTAATGAGTTGAAACTTGACTTTTAAACAATGAATTCCAAAATGAAGAGTAATATGCAGCAAAAATGGTCCATTTTAAGACAATAAAACAAAAGGAACAGTTTTAACCATTTCATACCAACCTTGATTTCTAGTAAGCATCTCATTAAAGTTTCAGAAAAAAAATTCTTGAAAAATAAAATCTGAAGTGGTGATTCAATGTACAAGATTTATTCACTGATCTAATAAAAGAAAAAAAATATAAAAGACACGGCTCAACAAATGTGAACACCGAAAAACCATAACATATGAAGAGAGGCTCACTACTATGATTCGAAGGATACACATAAACAATTTGGTGAATTCCCTTCTTGACTCACGTTAGGATACATCTTTTTGTTTTCATCAATAGATATAAGAATTTGACGTGCAAAGACAAAAAGGTTTAAACTTAATATACATCAAGTGAGAATATGGCAAAAGACTTGTGGGTGATCCTTAAAACACCTAATGATCATGAATAAGAAGCACAAATCATGCTAAAAATCATAAGAGTAAAGAAAAATGTATCATGGAAATAGAAATCTCAACGCACAAATGAGTTAAACCTCCAATTTCAAATAACAAATGCCACTATAACTCTTCGTATACAAAACCAAATATTCCATTTTGAGATGAAAAAGAGTAAAAGGAACAACGTTTTAGAAAGAAATACCAATGTAAAAATGGGATGAAAATCCAATTTCAAACAATAAATGTCAATCTAACTATTCACATGCAAAACCAAACATTCAATTTTTGGTCAAAACAGAATAAACGAAAAACAACTTTTTGTATTTCATACTAATCATTCTAACAAGTATCTCATCTAATATTGATGTCGGAAGTAATATATTCAAAAATCATGTATGAAGTCTAAAAATAAAACAAATATGTTCATCTATCCAAATACTTCAATGTCAATGTTTTTAAATAAATAGTGAAAAAATGATCAAAGAAATAGATGAGATAATATCAACACCACAAAACCGTGAATGTGATCAATCCACCATAGATGGAAAAAATGAAATGCCATGATGAACATTGATGCTTTTTCATTTCTACAAAAATCACAACGATGACATTACAAATCATAGAAAATAATGATTTCATAAGCCCAAAAAGGGGAATAAATTATAATAAACTGGATTTTCAAAGATGTAAAAAAACCTGGTAAACAATGTTAAATGTCTTAAAAAATTATTTTGATGACCAATTTTTCTTCTAGCAATTACGCAACACAAGTCACTTCCCATTAAAATGCATCAACAATATGAGCAGAGAAAACTTCACATAAAGAGGTTTAAGTGATTAATTGTTATTCATCTGGAAAAAGCAACACAAACCTCATTTGATATCATCGTAAAAAACAATTATGAAACCATTTTTTGAATATGAAAGAAAAATCCTAAACACTGATATAAAGTTAATCTCCATTTTCATTTTTGAATTTGTATCTCAAAACCATGCATTACATTATATTTTTAAATTAATCATAAAAAATGTGAAAACAAAATGACTAGATTAGACGAATTCATGAGGAATCATGCTATCATTTCTTTGTGTCTCATTACAGAGTTACTTCCTTTGTTTCAAATACTATAGTCTACGTAACATTGATTTATGATACGATAGGTTCACTTTCATTTTTACACTAGTGAACCATATTGTCATTAAAAACGGTTGAAAAAACGTTTCTAGTATATTTTCCATGATATTCGTTTAAGAAACTAGAAAAATTCATAAGAAAAAACCATAAAAAGTCAACCAAATGTTCCTCATAATTCTTTGACTACTTTTAATGCGTCAAAATCATATGAATACTCATTTTCTTAAAACATGAACATAAAAATATCTGAACAAAATTAAAATAACTTTACATTTACGTATTTATGCATCAATAGCAAAAACAAGTTACGCACATTCCAATGATTTGAAGATAGAAGGGATAACATATACCGCTTGTTTCATTTAGTAAAGTGACATTACATAAGGAGAACACCATCTCTTTATTGGAAGAGTATACTTCCAATTAGGTATATGATTGTGTTTTTATAGGTTCAACACCTTTTCTCAGCCACTTACAATTCAATTCATAGAATTACTAACATGAAGTTCAAAATTGGTGCATTTTTATACTTGGAAATTGTTTCAACGGGTGAAAATGTTACATTTCAACAATCCTTGTAGGAAAATTCACTTCTTCATTGAGAAAATGGCTTAATATTAGTCAATGTATTTGAAAATCGTCTAGACAAACTTCCTTCTATGACATTGGGATAGAATTATGACATTCACATGTTAGTAACAGATTAACCAATCTATTCTTAAACATGTTCCAAAATATTGATTTGTTTTTGTTTATGCTTACTCAAAGGACCTACTACCAAATGATTCTTTTCCATGCTATAATGTGTTGGGATTTCGGACGACCATAGCAAAGGTTGGGTGACCTTGCTGTCGTGCCTAGACCTTTGGTTTTCCAAGCAATGCTTGAACAATAGTCAAGAAATGAATGCGCAAGCTCTGATTATATTACAAGAGTACAACGTGGAGAAGAACCATGTACAAGTATAGCAACAGCCTATGAGTAGCCTAGGAATAGATATCTCACTAAGCCTAACCCATATTATGTGCAACATCTTTCTAGGTGTCCAGCCTTTCAAGAAGACTATTGGCGCATCCAAAGTCTTCAAGGTCAATAGGCCTTTAAGATGTGAGAAACCTCCTCCCCATGCTAGCAAAACACTCCTACAGTTGCTACGCCATCAGAGGGAACGTTTAGGAACATCCATCAGCACCGAGGTGTTGGTCTGGCGTTGAGACCAAGTGGCTCAAAAATGTGTAGAATAGTCGATGCTAATACAATGGAGTTGAAGAGACAAGAATTAGTCACAAGAGCCACAACTAGTGCTCCCTTTTACAACATTACTCTCGTTGGTAGTTGAATTGGCGGTCTAGGAATTCTACCAACCTTCATTAAAAGTCACTCTTTCAATGGTTCCAACAATTGATGTAGTAATGTGTTGTCCAGTATTAGAAGTGAGGACAATGATGTGGTAAATCCTCCACGAGGTTGCATGTGAGTTAGATGACTTTGTTGATGTTTGAAGAATGGCTTATACAAACCTTGTAGGCGTTTTTCTCTTCGAGGTTACTTTGTAAGAAATAGATGTAAAGTTTTCAAGCCTTAGAAATGATTATACTAAGGTTGTCGAGGTAGTCCCACCTTTCTTTGACACAGAACCATTTGTACCCGTATAGGGCCTTAACATGCCCTTTAAGACAAAAAATCTAGGATTATTCTTACGAATACATTAAAATATTTCCCATTTAATAATTCCTGGTAAATCATACTAAAATCCGTAACTTCATGTGGACGTTTGAAAAGGTGAAACCGATTATGCCCTGCTAAAGCCAAAACAGTTATCGCCTCACTTGAACAAAAGTTATGTTAAACTAGTATCATTTTTCAATGTATGTGTTAATCAAAGATAATTTGGAAAATTGTATGTTTCCCATAATCCTTCTAAGAAAGCTTACTACATCATTCAACATGAGGCTTCATAAAAGTGAAAATACATCAAATATTCTTGCAAAAAATACCTTCAAAGAGAATTCAATAGAATTATGTGATTTTTATACTAAGAATTTATAGTCCTTTTTACACTAAAATGTATGGTAAAATGCTCAATTTGATTCTTGTCATGATTGATAAAAGTAGTTCTTGTGAAAAAAGCCTTACTCATTCTGTCAACTATGTAAAAATATTATCAATTCTTAACAACAGTGTTATTGAAAGATGATGCGGGAACGCTTCCTACGTGTAGCTCAAAAAGAGTACAAGAGAATGATTTAATTTACATGCCACAAATGTGTTTTGATAAAATGGAAATGTCCAAATTCCTTCATGTTTTCATGAAGGGCTTGGTAATGAATGTAGAATTTCTTAAATTTAAGCGTAATTTTACCCTTTAGTATTCCGTTTATGTATTTGTAAACATTTTCAAGGCGTATTTGAATATTGAATACCAATGTTTTCAATCAACGATAAAGGATTAAGAGGAAGTGTTAAACATCTTATTCGTAAAGTATTCTCATTATGATTCTTTTTTTAACCTGTTTGTCGACTATGAAAATATTATTCAGCATATAGAATTTTTTCAAATGATTTCTGGAAATAACTTGTTTTATGGGAAATGTGTATGAGGATTGCTTTGTAGAGGCAAAAATTGGGCAATAAGAGAAACGTTTTACATTTGTATGGTCGGATGCTATATGATTTCTGTCATTCCGCCTATCAACATGTTTAAGTGTATGTTCAACTTCAAGATAATTTGAATTTTTTCCGTAAAGATTATGCTTTCTTTCTTATAGAAGAAAACTTGATAAATTTGATTATGATTATTGAGTTGAGTTTTATTTCAAATGTCTTGTATTTAGTGTCTACCATAAAATGGTTGCAAAATTTGTTTATAACTTACTTAATTTGAGATGATTCAAATAATCCGATAAACGGTATCGAATATCATAATGTTTGCTCTGCTTTTAAAGGTCATTATTATTGTAAAGTTTGCATTTATTAGAGATACTTTCATGGTTTCATAAATTTCAAGTAATTACTTATTTTTTTTAGTTTAGACTTTCATTCATGGACAGTTAGAAGTAGATGAAAAACTAATGTTTTACATTTCACTTAGACAAAACACCACCAATTCAATTTTCAGCCTTCATGTTATTCCCTACTTTTTTTTGGCTCGTTTATGTTGGTTTATCTTTTCACAATTTGTAAGATATTGCTAGATGAATTTGAAAACCATTTAAAAGGCACCTTAACAGTGAAGAATGCGATGTATCTTTAAGTATGTGGATTACTTTGAGTGAAAGATGAATAAGAACATGAACGTTGTATGAAGTTGTTTTTTCGAGGGATGGTCATTGAAAGAGAAAGTGATTATTTAAGATGCCTCTAATAATTTCTCAAGTGCCATTCGACTTATGGTGGAAACAAAAGCATAATTATTGTTACATGTGCGAGGAACACAATGTTGATGGTTTAAACATCATGTGAAATTCAAGGATTTTCTTTTCATTAAATGAATATGAACATATCATCTTAATGAGGAATATAGTTTTGCAAATGGCATGGAGAAAATGTTTCTTTGTGGGCATTGATGTTTGATGATTATTCTTCATGTTGAAGTGTATTATATGACTAACGCATTTTCAGTACGTGATCTAAGTTTCATATTATTTTCTAAAATCTTCCCATAAATATATTCGACGATAACTTGAATACCCTTAAATTATTTGTTCTCAAATGAAATAGAAATCGTTTTTACCACATAGAAGTTTTTTAATTGGATACCATAGTGAAAAGACGACGAGCAAAGAAATAATCAAAATACTGAAGTTGCTTTATGAGTCGTGTAGAATGAGCAAGGTTTTTTTTCATCATAAACATCAATTTTATTGCTTAATAGGAAGTAAATGAAGTTTTTTTCCAACGATGTCAAATATTTTATGTGAAGAAAGTGATCCACTTCCATGCATTCACCATTTTCCCCTGTTTATTAATTAAACTTTTAGCATCTTACCGTGGGTGAATTGAAATTAAACCTTATTTGGTTTCAATTTAGAATAAGAAGTTAAGTTTCGTCAAATATATGTTTAAATTATTTTTCTATTGTATCAATTTTAACGTTAATTTGCATGATGCATGTTTTTTGTACATCCCTTTTAGAAGAGGTAAATCTTTTCACGAAAATGATTGGATGAAAACTCTTGTATATGGTCTCACGAGGAGTATGGTAGCTGAGGAAATCTTCATTTGACTTTACATCTCATGTTTTCATTGAAATTTTCAAGTAGAATGAACAATAGCGAGAACAAGTTCATACCTTAAATCAAAGGGAAGCTAGTGTTTGATGTAACAAAAGACTGACATTGAGCCTCTAAGTGTAAGTGAATTTTGAAGGAGAGTGCATACATAGGTGTACAGGTGTTGAAGACAACTTTCATGCTTAGAAAATTGAGATTTTTGAAGGATTTTAACAATTTCTTGTCGTGAAATGAGGTTGATTTGTTGAAAATAAGTATTTACTTGGTCTTTTGGCCTGAAAAGGGTTTGAAAGCAAGGATTATGTGGTTTCCATTCTCTTACACTGTCTTTGTTGTTCAAGTATAATGGTACAAAAAATGAAGAAATAAGCTATCATGGATGTTTTTTTCTTTATTCATATCTTTATTATTTACCATCACACATCATTGAATTCGTTTTTTGAAGCAGACAAGATATTTGAAAAATTCTTTGCTTTTCCTCCATGTTCTTAGCTTTCGTCTCATACGTTGTCATTTGATCCTTGCTTTGTTTCTATGGAGCTTGTTAATATTGTTTCCAATGTTTCCCATGATATTGTTTGTTATTGGGGTGATAGTTGGTCTTGTTTGAGAGATATCTCAGTTGGAAACATGTTCTTGTAATGAACGATGTTATGTGGAGCAAATGACCAAGATCCCAACTATGCCTCTCATAGTTGTGTTTTGTCTTGTGCAAAACAGATCAGTTACCATTTAACAATGAGATCCAGCTGTGTTTTGTCATTAAGACACTTGAGTTTGTCGCTGTCTGACTCATAGTATTTTTTGTCTATGTTGATGTTGTGTGCATTTGTTTCCACGCATCAGAACATGTTGATGTCAGGTTTATATTGTTAAGTTTATCTCTTACTGTTAGTGGAGACAATAGAGAAGGTGTGCATGACCGACGTTGCTTGCAAATGTGTCTCCTTGTCACACCATTCTTGCCGTCCTGGCGTGCGGACATAGGTTCCTCTCTGCAACGACGACGTCATCTATTCGGAACTAGTGCTTACTTGACGAGCTTTCTGTCATCAGGCCATCATCTTGTTTCCGCTGCATCGGACAATCCTTGTGACGCCTCCATCCGTCTCTTCCTGACACATTCGAAAGCTTTTGCTTCCCTCTGTGCGACGCATCAAGCCATCGAGCCAGCCAGCCAGCAAGCCAGCAAGCCATCGAGCCAGCAGGCGAGCAAGCCATCATGGCGTCCGCAGTGGACAGCAGCAAGTCCGCCCCCCTGTCAAGCAAGGTGGACGGCGGTCCTTCGCATGGACCCAACGACGTGGACTTGGAGCTGGGCACTCAGAGCCAGCTGCTTGCGCCGTCGATGACTGTT
>SZWC01004915.1:47938-75474 GCA_023375785.1 Penium margaritaceum
TACGCATGCGTCTTCAGCAACTTCGACCAGACTCTGCTTCGCGACATGGCAAGCAACGGGACCCCACTGCGCTAGGCCACCCTCCATTTCCTGGGGGTCGCCGGCATGGACGCCGCGAACCGCGCTCGCCGTAGCACTGCTTCAGCTACAGTTGCCGTCGCATCCTCCACCCTGTCGCCGCTGTTGCTGCTGCTGCTGCGGCTTACACAAGGGAAGAAGGACCACAAATTATCAAGTGATGGTTCCAGCGGCGGGACCAGCAGTGTGAGCCGCAGCAGCAGGAGTAGCAGCGGGAGCTTGTGTGAGCTGTGCAGGTTGTACAGCTCACGCAGTTGTAGGTTGATTCCTCATATGCCACCTTGCGTGAGTTGTGCTTGCTGCCTACTGCGGCTGTGCATTTCCTCATTTGTACAGCGTTAGTGTCTGCATGTGCATGGACATGTTTCGCCTTCTGGTCATGGGGGAGTGTTGTTGTGTGTGTCGTACACAGCTTACGGTGACCCCTCAGCTCATGTCCATTCACGTGGAGATCCCTAAGACTCGCTACGGTGGCAGAAGACCAGCTGCCGGCGGCGACGGGCGCCCACAAGAATCTCATGTTTTTTTTTATTTGTGCTGTAGGATAGCACATTGGCGTGCAACCTATCAGGACGTAGATCTCGTCGATGCGGCCGTTCTAGTCAAATGGCTTACTGTTTTGACGTGTCTGGAGGGAGATATGGCCAAAACTGTGTTTTTGCCACTATTTTGTCTTGCTAGAAAATAGCACCCTTAAGCGCTGTGTGTGTGTGTGTGTGTGTGTGTGTGTGTGTGTGTGCATCCACTAGGTCCGTGACACTATTTGGGTTGTCCAGGCCTCAGTTGCCATCTCTCTCTCCACAATTCAGTATTTGCAGCTCCTGACACTTGTGTTTGTGTCCCTAGCCAACCCCTTGCTGTTCTCACCTCCACCTGTGTGTGCTAGTGAGTTAGCTGGCCGGCTTGTACTGCCATGCAAGTGACAGCATTGCTAGGAAGCTGTCCCTCATGTGCATCTCTAGGTTCAGACAGTGATGCGTTTTGATACCCGTGCACATGTTTATGGCGAAAAGAGTGGTTTTGGGCCGGTTTTAGGACATATTGACACTGTTGCTTGCATCAACCATCGCACGCCACGGTAGAAATCTATGCTCTATGCTTGTCAGTTGTCATCTCCTGCAATTACATTCAATTTGAGCTTCCTGACAATCTGTATGTGTTCCTACCCATAGTGTTGCAGGTTGGTGCATGCCTTGTGATTGTCATCACACACGGACTCAGCGGTGACGCTTAGTTAAGTGGCAAGCGGTTATTAAGGTTCCAAGAAATTTCTCATGGTATCAGAGCGAACAAGCCACAGCTCGTTTTGCTCTGTATCAGAGATGTAGCGGCAGCAGCAATGAGTGGCAGTAACGCAGCTACCCATAGTAGTAGTGAGTGGTAGCAGCGGCAGCCACCCATAGCGGCAACAGAAGATCCTCGAGGGATCCACCACGACTACATTGTAGCGGAGCGCTGGAGGTAGCGGTAGCAGCAGTAGTGACGAGAAGCACCTACAAAGGAAGAGGCTACGGGCAAATGCCACACTGAGCAGCAGTAGTAGCATCGGGTGGCAATAGCAGCCTTGTCTGGCTACCAGCCTGTACACAAAAGAAGGATGAGAAGCAGCTCGTAGCAGCAGCTTGCGGCGGCGGCTGCTAGTAGTGGCAGTGCACAGCGACTGCAAAAACTTGCAACAGTGGTGACATCAGCACCCGCAAGTAGCAACACTAGCGCAACAGCATCAGCAGATGCAGCACCAGTGGCAGCAGCAAAACAACAATAGCTGCAACTATGACGAGCAGCTGCAGCACCAACCGTAGTAGTAGCAGCAGCAGGCAGCAGCTGTAGCAGCAGCAGTAACATTGGCGGTTGGCAACAACAAAAGCGGCGGCCGCGGCGGGCAGTTGCTCACACCCACAACAACAGCAACAGCAGTAGTAGCACGTGCAGCAGTGGCAGCTGCAGCGGTAGGAGAAACTGCTCTTGCTTTCTTACAACGCAAAGCTGCAAGGTAGCTAGAAAATTGCAAGCGGGCTTGCCCACGGGTGAGCTTGCTCGACAAGCTCGCTCAAGGCCAGGGTTAAGGCAGACAGCAAGAAAACAAAGAAAAAGGGGGAGAGGACAAGGGGGTCCTCGAGTGGGGTACTCGAGAAAGACCCTGAGAATGGGTACCCCACTAGCATTGAGCATTCCATCAACAAAAAAAGGTTAGGAGGCCTCGACTCTAGTAGCAGCAAAGAGGTGGCCGTGGGTCACAGACGTCGGTTGGCGACGGCGACTAGTGTAGTAGCAGCAGTCGCAACTGCAATGGCACCACCAGCAGCATTATACCAACTAGAAGTGTGGTGGGGACCACCGTCGTCGACGTTGATGGCGGCCATAGGCAGCAGCGACAGCAGCAGCAGCACCAAAGGGGACTTGGGGTCGCATGTTACGCTAGCCGCGAGATAGCAGCATAGCAATCGCGTAGCAGTCGCCAAGCTGCGTACCACTAGCGTGGTGGTGGCCGTTCTCGTGACAGCGTCACAGCACGTCGAAGAGACTGTGCTTTGATCGCCCACCTCCCCCCGTGGCCTTGTGCCAGCGGGAGGACGTGCCGTTTGCACTGACACACGCCAAGCTCCGGAGACGAGCAGACTCGCATGGCAGGGAGCGTAGCCGGCGCCGTGGTTGGCACCGGCACTGCATGCGTGGCAGACATTGCTTCCACACTGACAGTTGTAGCCATGGCATACGCCTTAGGAATCTAACGCCTTTGTCAGTTACTACTGTGGCGATCGGCACAATGGCTGGCACCAATGTCGTCAGCACCCTGACGGGTGGCGACTACCTTGATACGGTCCCACCCTTCTTCTTAACCATCTGACTCAGAGACGTCGGCGGATACTGTGGCACCCCTTAGTGGAGCTATGGCGGTGTTGTACGCTCAGCTCTAGGATCTAAAGCGCATGGTGCGACAGCTCATAGACCATGTGGTCTCTCAGTGGGTCGTTGCCACCATGTAGCAACAGACGCCTCCATCTACCTCCTTGCCATCCTCACCTGTGTCATAGTCGTCACCTGACTGTGCCCCGCCTCCCAACCTTAGCTCTACATCTAGCGCCTCCGCTCTACGCTGGTGTCAGTTGGAGTCATCTTGACCTCTGACTCCTCCGCTCCTCTGGCAGTCCCTTCAGCTCGCGCTCATCGCACTTGCACACGGCACGTGAGGTAGCGGACGGCACGTTCCGCTAGACGTGCCCAAGAGGCAGCGGCAATAGTAGCAGTGGCAGACGGTACCGTGGAGCTCACTCCCTCGTCCCCGGTCGCAGGGTTGGTGTAGCCTCCCTTCTTAGGTTCTACCAGTGTGTCGACCGAGGGGGGATGGAGTGTACTTTGATGACCACCGGAGAGTAGAGAAGGGATATGACGGAGTGTGCTATACGACAGGGCGTTCTCAGTGAGGACGGTTCATCTGAGGAGTGGTCCGACGTGGAGTCGGGGGCAAACGAGTGGTCCGACGCGGAGTTGGAGGCAAACGTAGCGATGGAGATGGGGATAAAGACTACAGCCGACACTGTAGTGATAGCGACTGATGTCGCAGGTGTGGTAGTAGTAGTAGACGAGGCAGATGCAGAAGTGGCGGTGACAGCTGACGCCCTTGGAGAAGACGTCTGGGCACTAGGTGTGTCGACGGCCACCGATGTTGTGACAATACCAACAATAACAGTCGTTACTACATACGGGACGACGGCAGTGGATGCCCTTGTTGGTGCAGATACCATGATGGTCGTCACCTTTGCAGTAGCCAGTACGACCTCCGAGAGGGTAGACGCTCCTTCAGCCACAGCATCAGTCATTGTAGGTACACATCCGGGAGGGGCACTCGGAGAGGCAAAAGACATCGAGGTTTCCAGCACGGCCGCTATGGCCGGCGCCACTGCCATAGCTCTTTATGGAGGTTCAGTCGCCACGGAGGACCCATCGCGAGTAGTAGCTAATGCACCAGTAGCCGAGCCGGAGCCTGTGCTCAAGCGTTTACACTCTACACTTCGCGACCAGGAGGATGCACTGGTGCACACCGACAGGCTCTTACAGGACCTCACGCTTGAGCTGCGTGCAGTGAGCACACGTTAGAGCGTCACACACACGGTGAGTCATCGGATAGCGGAAGTAGACGTCGAGATTGTGTAGACACCCTTTGGGGCTGCTGAGTGGACATTGCACAATGCTATGTTGTGGCGGTCAGACTTGCGCCGACAGTTGGAGGAGGCGATATCAGTGGATGCCTCATGAGTGTCGGCCTGTGCAAGAGGAGTTGCTTCCTGTAGGAAGGTTGACACTGCTGATAGTCGAGTGGCACTTGTGTCCGCGGCATCTGATGAGCCCACAGCAGTCATCCTTGCAAGTGCACCTACCGTGGAGGATGTAGAGTGAGCTGCGGACCTCTGGCACATGTCTTCCCTGACTGGCATTGGTGGCATAATGGCAGTTCTGGCCGACGACACAGCTACACACGTCTGAGCTACAGCTCTCGTACCCGAGCGCATGAGCTCCGTAGTCGACGAGCAAGAGGCAGTCGTGACTCAAGCAGAGGNGATGAGCCCACAGCAGTCATCCTTGCAAGTGCACCTACCGTGGAGGATGTAGAGTGAGCTGCGGACCTCTGGCACATGTCTTCCCTGACTGGCATTGGTGGCATAATGGCAGTTCTGGCCGACGACACAGCTACACACGTCTGAGCTACAGCTCTCGTACCCGAGCGCATGAGCTCCGTAGTCGACGAGCAAGAGGCAGTCGTGACTCAAGCAGAGGTACACGTGCAGTGTTTCATGGCCGAGCTTTGGGAAGCCAGCATCCGTTGCTACACTACCGATGTTCTAGCATGACGGGCTGCCAAGGCGTGCGTAGAGGATGTGCACACACGTCTCGAGGCAGTTGAGTGGACTCTACAGGATGCACGTCGGCGACAGACGGAAGTTCAGCACCAGGTGGACGATTGGTTGCGCACCAGGGGTTCAGAGGAGCCCCACAATGTACGGGCTCCCAATGATGGCGATGATGCCATAGACACAGATCCACCGACGGATCTGGCCAGCAGTCAACGGCCGAGTGGCAGGTGTGTCAGTAGTAGCCGGTGCCTGCATAGTAGCACCTCCTACAGATGTAGACACTGCATATGCCGACGCATTGTCTAGTGTCGACGCCGTGCCAGCTGGCAACCAGGCGACAAATGATCCGACGGCTAACATGTGCGACGAGTCGGCAAAAATACAGGAGGCCGTGGCTCGTGCTGACACGCACGCAATCGAGGTTCACCGTCAAGTTCATTCCGTGACTGACCATCAACATGCCGCAGATGCAACCGGCCACTCTACAACCGCAGAAGAGCTCGACAAGTTGTACACGCATCGCGACGCTACGAAAACTACGTGGCGATGTGCGGCTAAGCAGCTGGCAGGCATACAATAGGTCATGCAGTTGGAGGAGGCCCTCAGCGCTGCGCCAATCACAGTAGCAGGTGACAAAAATAGTGGCGACAATGACAGCGACGACGGTGATATTGTCAACGATAGTGTGGTGTGAGGCTACGTGCTCATATGTCCCATCAACATAGTTTTGAACCTTGCGGTTGTTGTGTAAGTGTATGTGGCCATGGGGGAGCTCTGCTCTCTCAAGGGGGATATTGTGCACAACTATCAGCTTTGCTCGTGCTGTCAGCCTCTGTAGCCCTGGGGGAGTGTTGGTGTGTGGGCTTTGGCCCGACAACCTTATGAGGACAACGTGGTTACCTTGTGTCTCGTACGATGCTCCAATCGAGGTTACTCTGGTCGAGACCCGCGCACTTGGTGCCTTCTACCGGTGTGACGTAGAGACCCATTGTCTCCATGTGTTATGTATGCTTCATGCATGCGAGCAGGTGTGGTCGAGACCTAGACCCGGGAGACATGTTCCACGGTCATGAGGAGACCATGTTGCTTTGTATATCTTAAACGATGTTTTGGTACATGGGTGTGTGATTCATGTCTTGCATGGTCATGACCCGGGCACTTGATGAATTACACCATTGTCATGAGGAGGCCTTGTATTATGGTTGCGAACGATGCTTCGCTACCTTCACTCACTCATTGTGGCGACGGTTGTGTCAGCCATGGGGAGTGTTGGTTTGTGCGGCTTCCACCCGTCACGAGCGACCACCGTGGTGATTATCCGTAGACACCGCATTGGTGGTATGAAGCAGCGATACTAGAATGCACAGGGACATGATCCTTGATGCGGAAGTTTCTGTCGCCGGAGCACGGACGAGTGGTGGCTCCATGCACCATCAGCTGCTAGACAGCTGCCACGACGTCCCAGGTGCTTGCCGGGGTCCTTTGCGGGTTTTCTGCAGACGCTAGAGTTTTCTCGGTGGACTGCTTCTCGAGCTCGATTTGCATGTTTTGCATTGTCTGTCCACGGATCGATGCCATACATGTGCGTGTGACCAGCCGTAGCATCCGGCTGGAGATTCTGCATCTGTAGGTTTACATGATGATGCGTTTGGAAACGTGTGCGCAGGTTTATGGCCAAAACACTGGTTTGGGCCAGTTTTAGGACAAACTGTCACTATTGTGTGCGTCACCCGTGATGCATCGCGGCAGCTATTAATGGCGAATGCTTGTCAGTTGTCATCTCTCTGTGCAATTTTGTTCAATTTGAGCTTCCTGACACTCTGAACGTGTCCCTACCCAGACCCTTGCAGTTCCGTGCATGACTTGTGCCTGTCATCACACACTGACTTGGCGCTGACGCTTAGTTTAGTGGCAATCGATGTGAAGCAATTTTCATTAAAACATTCGCTTTGCACACTTTGATAAAGGCAAACTCCGCGTCGGCAAAAGTGTGACAACTGCATCACAGCTAATGAAAGGGCGAAAGAGCCAAAACATGCGCGCAAGCAAAGGAAATACACAAAGATTTGCACTGTAGTGGGAGGGTCGGTTCGATCCTCCCTCCTCCCTGAAGCGAGGGGTGGTTGCGCACCTCCCCTCGCGTCAGCGAGGGGTGGTGCGCAATGTAAAACAAAATAACTCGTGCGAACACACGAGTTCGAGGTAGAAACCCCCGGTTTGGGTCCCAAAACCAGGGGTTTGGTTCAAAACGGAAATGGGCCTCCGAAGACTCAATATATTTGAGTCTCCCTGCTCTGGGTCATTGATGACGATTGCCCCTCAGTCCTGCGAAGGGGGTAAGTCCCTGACGCGGACTGAGAACGCCATTCTGCGAACTCCGACGAGGACTTCAGACCACGAGCTGGAGACTCAGCCCGTTACATGCATAAAACAGACGGTAATACGGATATGTCCAGCACGTGAAAACTAAGTTAATGCCAAATCTAAACCTTGATGGTCTTACCTGATAGGTGACATGAGTCGACGATAAAGCCAAGAGGGATAATGTGTCAGCCCCGTTCTCGGAAAAATCAAGTTTGAACAGTTTGTCCATTTTTACACAGACCCTAATTCAACACTTTACGTTTGTGTATGTTTGCATGGAAAGATCCCACAAAACATAAAAGCCTACATTTCAAAACAATTGGTCGTGTGTCAAAAAATGAACCATGCCTAATCGCTTGACCGCGGTTGAGAAGAATAGCTTCTAATTGTGTTCCTTGAGACACACCCATGTTTGTTCATACAAACCAATTTCAAGCCCTACCTTGAACTACATTTGAGGTTTTGTATCTCTTTGTTATGTAATTTCCCTTTTGATGCATGCAGATTCGCGCATCCCCCATTCTTGAAACACGCAAACCCTCTTCTAAAGATTCTCAAACACATCAATAGATGACTTTGTGATTGTTTGTAAGACAATGTCGTCAACATTTCAACGCTTCATGTCATGCAGCGTAATCACTGCAACTGTTTTTGGATATTCCATGCATTTTCTATGACTAGTGGATGTATTGTTGTTGCAATTGCACATTTGCAAATTGGTTTGATTTTGCACAGGACATCTTACTTGAATAAAGAATTCCGTGGATGTATGGTAACTTCGCTACCAACAAATACAACATGTATACTTTAAGTACATGGACGGAGGTGTAATATGTCCATCGTTTCGGTCAATTTATCAGCGGTGTCCATAGTTAAAAATGAACTGCACGCGGTATCGAGAGTCGAAAACAAAAAAACCGCGCTGTCCACAGTCGGAAACGACATGATAGCAGTGCCCATGCGTTTTGTCGCGCGAGCGAAAACAGGCTCGGTTGATACATACTTCATGTATACATCACATTCGGCAAAAATGCCGATTCCCCCCTGTTTTGTTACCCATTATCCTCATATACCCCTCCGTTCGAACAGTAAGCCCCATAAACCCCTTCGTCGGAACAATAAGCCCCATTCGCCCCTGCCCAGCAAAAACAAGCCCCATCCGCCCCCCAGTTTTCACCATGCTCAAACAGCGACGCATGTCCCTGGTTAAGCATGGCGAAAGTGGGCATGCCTGGTAGAATTCTTAACCAGAGCGGCCGTCGCGATGGAGGGCCGTGATAGTTTTGAGGGGTGGGGGGTGGGGAGGGGGGGGGGGGGGGGGGGGGGGGGGGGGGGATTGCCGGCCGACGTCCGTCGGTCGGCACTTCGTCAACCCCCCCTCCCCCCCTTTGTCAATCCACCTGCCCACCGATCGAGGCCCTCGCAATTGAGGGCCGCGATGGTACGGGCGGCCGGTGGGCTGCAGGGAGGCGGGGGTGAGTGTGGTGGGGGGGTGGGGGGAGGGGGACTTCGCCGGGGATCCCGGCGGACGGGCGTCCGTAGGAATCCCCCCTCCATGAATGGGGAGTTGAATATCCATGTTTGTTTTATATTACATTTTTCTCAACTCCATACCCGCGTTTGATGTACAAACTATTGAAAAACCCACCCCCTAATCACACCCGGGGTTTTAGGGTTTAGTTTTGCGCGGGCACCTCCTGGGCCCCGCAGCAGCGGGGCCCAGCAGGTTCCCCTTTAACTCATGGGGAGTCTTGGACCCCCCAAGCAAACTTCTTACAAACCACTTACAAAAAGTAACAAACCCTTTTATTAACGAGTTTGTGATGATTGGGTCAATAAATGTGACGTCAGCATGTCGACGCCGCATCCATGCGACGTCGACATGCTCACTTTTGACAAACGAGAGGGGTATATTGTTCATTTCTTACGCCTGCAAACTCGCGTCCGTGTCGAAGGGGCGGATCAGGCTTATTGTTTCGACATAGGGGCCGATGGGGCTTATTGTTCTGAGCGAGGGGGGGATCAGGCTTATTGTCCCGAACGATGGGTATATGGTCATTCCGCCCTATCACATTTGACATGTTTTTATACTTCGAGCTTTGCCAGTCGTCGTGAGCTCGCAGGAGGAGTTTAGCGGCGAAGCCTCCCTGCGAGCTCGCGATGACCTTGCCAAACCCCCCATTTAAACTTAGGGGTTTGTCGTAGGTTTGGGGGGCTTTACAAGATGCGGCACACGCTGGGCATCTGCCGAGCCCCGCGGTAGCGGGGCTCGGCACATACCAGGGCAAGAAGAAACAACACCCAAACCACTGATTGTAACTAGGGGGTTTGCATGTTATTGGGCGGGTGGTTTGCGATATACGGCGCACGTGTGATGAAAGAAAGGGAATCTGCCGGGCCCCGCTACTGCGGGGCCCGGCAGGTGCCCGGGTAAGGAAAAAAGTAAAACCCAAACCCTGGAGTGTAACTAGGGGGTTTGTCAATTATTGGGGGGGGGGGGGGGGTCTACGAGATGCAGCGGACATGTGAGGAAGAAAGGGAGTCTACCGGGCCCCGCTACCGCGGGGCCCGGCAGATGCCCGGGCAAGTAGGAAAGTAAAACCCAAACCCCCAGTGTAACTAGGGGGTTTGTCGTTTTTTTGTTGGGGGGTTGGGAGATGCCGCGCAAGTGTGATAGAAGAAAGGGAATCTGCCGGGCCCCGCTACTGCGGGGCCCGGCAGGTGCCCGGGTAAGGAAAAAAGTAAAACCCAAACCCTGGAGTGTAACTAGGGGGTTTGTCGTTTTTTTGTTGGGGGGTTGGGAGATGCCGCGCAAGTGTGATAGAAGAAAGGGAATCTGCCAGGCAATGCTACCGCGGGGCCAAGAAGAGGCCCGGGCAAGTAAAATAATAATACCCGAACCCCCTAGTGTAACGAATGATGCCCTAGGGTTTTTCAGATTTGGGGGGGGGGGGGGGTTGGCGCACCCTATCGCAAGTTTTGGAGTTTGCATTTCGACCTCCAAAATTCGCGACAGGGTTACCACTGACATCGGCGATGCCAATGTCAGCGTTGCCCACATCGCCCTCAAAGTCGGTGAAGTCCGACTTCGACGGCGTGGGTACAGTTGTCTCTTTTTTATCCGTTTTTTGCTCGCATGACGAAAAATGGGCACCGATGTCTTGTCTTTTTTGCTATGGACAGCGCATGCTTTCCGGTTTTCACTCTGGACACCGCGTGCAATTTGTTTTTGACTATGGACTCCACGGATCTATCGACCGAAACAATGGAGTCCGGGGTATTTATGCCCTAAGTACATTACACAGGAAGAAAAAAAATCAGCACGGAAAATCAGCTGAAGAATCAATGAAACAGTTTTCACCATTTTTTATACAAAGAAAGATAAACCTGGAAACTGTTGGTTTTTTGCCCATCATCATTATGCTCTGTTTTGTCCTTCCGACTTGTGTACATTGGCGTGCAGATGGCCGACGGCGAGATTCGACGCTGCTGGAGTGTCATCCGGTGGAGCAGACGCACGCTCAAGCCTACTCGCAATTCGCTGGAGCCTCCTCTCCACGACGACGTGCTCAGCTCCATCGGTAGGCCTCCTTGGTGGTCGGGCTGCCGGCGGTCACTGCCATTGCACATGCTGTCTGCATGCGTCAGGCGATGGATCTGACTGTACCGTTGTGTATGCAGCATCATGCTCTGCCTAGGGTCCATGTCTCGTGTTGCGTGGCACTGTTTGGCATCATGGACCATCGTAGGCACTGCCTGGGTTCAGGTAGCCATAACTCTTTGCTGCTGTTTTTCTAGCTATTTCTGACTGCACGACTTCGTTTGCAGTGTTGGCATTATGGTATGGTCCAGTTTTCAGGCAAACCGGACGACGCCCACGTTTTGGGCTGTAGGCCGTCCGGCAGGGCTCACCGAGAATACCCTGCCTTCCAGAAAAAATGTCTAGGTTCACTTTCTGATTGGCTGGTTAGTTGAGTAACAAGCTCTACAGAGGGGGGGGAGCAAGAACTTGGAGAGGCATCCCATTGTTGCTCATTCTTCACTCCTAATTAGTTACTTCCAGTTTTCAGCTGCTTTCTGACGCTAACACTGGTGCGCGCATTTCTGAGTAACAAACCCAAAGCACTCAGACTCTAGAGCAGCAGACTGAGGGGGCAACAGACTAAGAAACTAGCGCGGAAGCCGGCACACTACATCAACACCACCACTGCTCTAACATGTGCTCTAGTGAAGTTTCCATTTTGGTATCAGAGCCAGAGCGCAGTAGTAGCAGCAACGGACTGAGGGGGTAGCAGACTAAGTAACTAGCGTGGAAGTCCGCACGCTACATCAACACCGCCCCTGCCCCAACCTGCACTCTAGGGTAGTCTCCATTTTGGTATTACAACCAGAGCATAGCAGCAGCAGCAAACGACTGGCGTACAAGTGCCTGACTACGCTGGCGGCCCCCCATACACACCAGTGCAGGGAAAATGCTGCCGGATTTTTTTTTTACATCATTAACCTGCTTGGTGGCGGCGACAGAATTCTTCTCACGGCCACTAGGCCAGTGGAAATGTTGCCGAATTTCTTTCCAGCAGCACTGACCCCCACGCTGGATGTGAGGAGGTGAACAGCAGGCCAAGTCAGGCGCTTGCTAGCAACGACGCACGTGGCGATGTCATCCAAGTGGAGTGGCTGGCAGCAGTAGCCAGCAGCAGCAGTTTGCAACAGTAGCAAGTAGTGGCAGGAGCAGCCAGCAGCAGAGGTGCACTGCAGCACTTGGCAACAGCAGCAGCTCGGAGTAACTCGCAGCAGCAATAGCCCGTAGTAGCACCGGAAGCAGCCGGCAGCAGCTGAAGCAGCAAGTAACACTAGTAGCGGGCAACAGCAGCAGCAACAGGAAGCAATAGCCGAAAGTGGCCAGTAACAGCTAGTAGCAGTGGCTACTGCGGTAGCCAGCAGCAGCAGAAACCGTAGCTACTCGTAGTGCGCTGCGCGCAGCTCGCTGCTTGCAACGAGCAGTGAGCTCGCTGCGACAAGCGAAAGGAAAAGAAAAAAAGAACAAAGGAAAAAAAAATCCCCCACCCCGCCAACAGTGTTGCCATGGCCGGCGCCATTGCCACAGCCACTGCAATAGCCACAGCAACCACAACATCTTAGCAGTTGCAACAGCAACAGCAGCAGTGGCTACGACTACAATAGCATCTGTAGAAGGAGCAATAGCATCCGCATCTGCAGTAGCTGCAGCCACCGCAGCTGCACCAACAACCGTAGCAGCAGCAATAGGAGAAGTCGTAGTAGATGTTGCAGCAGCAGATCAGCAGTAGTGGCAGCAACAGTAGCGACAGCAGCAGCAGTCACAACAGCACCAACGGCTACAACAGCGCAACATCGGCTCTTGGAACGACCGCTGCTAACATCAGTAGCCTTCCGCTGATGTCACTACTGACATCATCAACACAAGAAAGGGAGGGGAAAAGAAACTCTATAGTAGCAACAACAGCAAATAACGTAGCAGTAGTTGCGAACGTCAGCCGTCCTAGGCTGACGTCACTACTCACATCAGTAGTAACAAAAAAAAACAAAGAAATTGGGCACCAAAATCCACCATGGTTAACAGCCCCACTAGGGAGGGGTCCTCCTCCGTTGCGGGGACCCCCAAGGGGTATACCCCTCCCATTTTCTTGCAGCAGTTGCAGCAATAGTAGCAGTAGCAACAGCAGCAGCAGCAGTAGTAGCATCAGCAGCAGTTGTAGTCCACAGGCTCCGTTACCAGTGCCTTCGACCCCCTAGCCGGCATCCAGCAACACCTTTCCTCCCTGACGTAGCACCTTGTAGCTTTACATCCGTCGGCCTCCTAGACTCACACCAGTGACCCGCCGCCTTTCATTCCTCCTGGGCATGCAAGCCCCACTGTGTTTACTGCCACGCATTACCTTGCGCAGCTGCAGACTCAGCGCAAGCAGCAAACAGTAACCTCAGTCCTTGGCCCCTCTCTGGGCGCCGGCCACACGCCCAAGGACTTTGAGACGTCGCCCCCGCCGCTTCAAGCCGGTGAGCAGTTCCGGAGCTGAGAGTACAGCTTCCGCATTTGGGCGCAGGGTGACACCTTGTGGGCATACCACACCCTTTTGTACGATTCCACCCAGGCCGACCAGCTGTATGACGCTGGTCGTGTCGCACGTGCTCTCGTCCCCGTCGCTCCTTCGGCTTCCCGCCGGAGGAGCCCTAGAGCCCTTCCTTGGCAATTTCACCACTAGCGAGACACCAGACCCAGCAGCCGCATGGCATGTTCTCACCCATCCCCATCGCCTATCCAGCGAGGCTGAGACCAGCCGTCTGCTGCGAGAGTTCAACTCCCTGCACATGGGGTAGATCGAGACAGTCACTGCCTACTGGCAGCGGGCTAAGGATATCCTTCGTCGCCTCGGCACCTCTGCTCCACCCCCTCTGGCCGCGCTCCTCACCATCAAGCGCGTCGCCAATGACGCACACACGGACGTCTTCATGCACTACTCCTAGGATGTCCTCTCCACCATGGCGGCCCAGGGCACCCTCATGCCTCGGGCATATGAGCTCCTCCGCAGGATTGAGGAAGCTTGCCTTGAGTCCCGCCTTCAGCGCACAAAGGCTCTGGCCTCCCTTGCTATTACCTCTGTCGTCGTTGCTTCCCCCGCAAAAGCTACCTCCAATAGCTCCTCATCGCCGGGGAAGAAGAAGCGCTGGAGCGAGAAGGGCAAGGGTCAGCAGCAGTAGTAATAGCAGCAGCAACAGTCGATTGGGTCCAGCGGTGGTGGCTAAGTCTGCCACAATTGTAGCCAGCCTGGGCACAAGTGGTACACGTGCCCGCTGCCGACGGACGAGGCGCGCGTCATCGCCACCATGTGTCGTTAGCGAGAGTGTCGTCTCGCCTCTACCGTTGTCGCTATTGCTGGCCCTGATGCCTCGATCCCGTCCAGCATCTCTAGTCCTCCGACAGCCGTGCCGGTCCCGTTGGCGCCCTCTCTGTAGCAATATCACCCGTAGTCGTCGGCGCCCCCGTTCCCTTCACCGGTGCAGTCCTCGTACTTTCCGGGCTGTGACGTTGTCACTCCGCACTCAGTCTACACTCCCGGGTCGTCCACGCGTGAGCGATACTTAGAAGAGTTCATTGCGCTCCAGCTCGGCCTGCCTTGCCCTCCCTCCCAGGGAAGTGCGAGTTACGTCACCTCCCGCTCGTCCCCCTTGCCCTGTTTTACTGACACTGAGCTGCGGTCCTATCTTGCCTCCTTGTCCGTCTCGTCGTGGTCTCCTATGTTCCCCTCCGTGACGACGTTGCGTGGCTTGATGATTGGAAATCTCGGTTCGCGCCCCCTTCCACCGCGTCCGCGTCTCTTACTTGCTGCCATGTCACCGTTAGCAATCTGGCGAGTCCGGTCGAGGACCCGGTTGAGACCTGGATCATCGACTCTAGGGCCACGCATCACATGACGGTCTCTCACCAGGCCTTCAGTATGCTTGGTCCTGTTGGCAATGTAATTGGCGCCCGGACAGTCTTCGGCCAAGTGTTACCTGTCCGCTGCGTTGGTGTCGTTCATTTCCGTGGTCCTGTCGGTGATNTGCCATGTCACCGTTAGCAATCTGGCGAGTCCGGTCGAGGACCCGGTTGAGACCTGGATCATCGACTCTAGGGCCACGCATCACATGACGGTCTCTCACCAGGCCTTCAGTATGCTTGGTCCTGTTGGCAATGTAATTGGCGCCCGGACAGTCTTCGGCCAAGTGTTACCTGTCCGCTGCGTTGGTGTCGTTCATTTCCGTGGTCCTGTCGGTGATGTTTTTTGGACCGATGACCTTTTCGACCAGTCTTGAGCTCAACCTCCTGTCCGTTAGTACCCTTGACCGCATGAGCATGGATGTTGTGCACTCGCATGGTGTTGGCACTATGTCGTTGCGTCCGTCCGGTCTCGTCGTTCTTCACACCACCGCCTGTGGCAACCTGTGGCACATGCCTCATCTATCCTCCTCTCCTTGTGTCCCGTCCCCGTCGGCCGTCACAGGCCATGTGTTTGTCACCAGCACACTTTCTCCGCAGCACACCCGTCTCTTGCACCGCCGCCTTTGCCACGTCCATTCTACTACCGTCGACAGCGTGCTCTGTACCCATCCGGCCAAGGGCCTCGACCTTGAGACTTTCCCTTTGCCGTGCCCCACGGAGTGCGTTGACTGCGCTAAGGGCAAGATGCAGGGGTCCACGTACCCTCTGTCCTCCTCTCGTGCATCCACCCCTCTCGACCTGGTCCACTCTTACATCATGGGTCTTCTCCCTACCAAGTCCGTCGGAGAGCATGGCCGTTATGTCCTCACCATCATTGACGACTACTCTCGCTACCGCAGGTTCTTCTGCCTTCGGCAGAAGAGCGATGTCGCCCGTGCCATTAAGGACTGGATTTTCCTTGTGGAGTGTGAGTGTGGTCGATCTCTTCGCCGCTTTTGTTCCGATCACGGTGGTGAGTACATGGGCGAGACTATGACTTTCCTCGGATCCCAAGGCATCCACCACGAGACGTCCGTGCCCTACACGCCTGCCCAGAACGACGTCTCCGAGCGCTGGAACTGTACCATGGTTGATACGGTCCGCACCATGCGGGTTGAGTCTGGCCTCTCTAATGGCTTCTACTTTGAAGCCATGGCCTACATGACCTGGGTCCGGAACCGCTCAACAAGCTCGCTGGAGGAGTTGAGCAAGACAAAACACAAAAAAAAAGGAAGGGGGGTCATCAAGTGGGGCTCCCTGCAATAACTCCAATAGGAGTACTAGAGGAGGTATCGTGGAAAGAAAAGACGAGAAAAAAACGAGGGAGGAAAGAAAAAAAAGGGGGAGTGGCTAGAGATCATAGCTGTTTATTGGTGACAACGACCAGTGTAGTAGTAGCAACCACAGTCGCAGTGGTACCACCAGCAACGTTACCAGCCACTAGAAGTGTGGCGGGGACCATTGCCATCGGCGTTGATGGCACTCGTAGGCAGCAGTGACAACAGCCGCAGCACCGAAGGTGACTTGCGGTCACCGAATGTTACGCTAGCCGTCCGAAAGCTGCATATCAATCGCGTAGCAGTCACACAGTAGCGCACCACTAGTGTGGTGGTGGCCATCCTCCTCACAGCGTTGCAGCATGTCTGAGAGACTATGCTTTGATCGCACACCTCCCCTTGTGGCCTTGTGCCTGCGGGAGCAAGTGCCCTGTGCACTCACCCACGCCAAGCTCCGGAGATGAGCAAACTGGCGTGGCAGAGAGCTCAGCCGACACTGTGGTTGGCAATGGTAGTGCATGTTGAAAAATTGCCCCTCTGCATGCCCAAGTGCGGCATCGGGAAGCGCCGACGAGCCGCCAGAAAGTGGAAACTCCACGCCAGCGGATCTGGTGACTCGACGATTGCTCAAATACTACAATGAAGGATTTCACCTTAAAGTTGACAAGTGGCTAAATCCGGTGGAATTTGTTACGCCGGAATCGGACAAGTAACGAGGGAGATATGACCTCCCAAAGTCGGGGTGTGCGCAGCTGCTCTGGGAGCCGGCTGAAACTCGAAATCCAGTTGATAATCGACCGGACCGAGTAACAAAATACCATCTGGAGAAATTGCTCCAATAGGCTTGCCGAGCCATCCGGTGGATGATCCGCCTGATCAGGTGGATCATCCACCGGATCCTGTAGTGCAGGTTGTTACTGAGGGACTTGGCCAAAAACCTGGCTCGGTGTCCGAAACTCAGTAGTACGTTTTGTTACTCGGGGACTTCAGGAGTCAAAAATCTGACTGCAGGTCCGCGGACAGGTTTCGAACCTCGTCACACCCCATCACCAAACTCGACCCAAAAGTGGGCATGGTGCGTGGGAACAGTGCGGGGGACCCGAACACCACGTGCAATGGGACCTGGGCCTTGGGAAAGGCACTTCGCACGTGAAGGAAGGCACCACGGTGTGTGCGCGCCATGGAAGCGTTCGACGTTTCTGTGGTGGGTGAGACCTGCGCTTTGGCAAGCATACCTCGGGCTATGCTTGGCCGAATCGCGCACGGTTTGGTGTGTTGGAGAGCTCATGACTAGCCCTATAAATTTTTTGATCATGTTGATGTACAAAATATAACGCAAAATGACGTTATCCTCTTCGCAAGACTGACTGTCTCAAATCCTCTCCCACATAGCGTGAGGCGTCCAGAAAGCTCACGCTTCATCTCCGAACTTGCCCAAACAAGCTGTGCAAATGCTAGACGGCCAGAGCCACATTGGAACGGAATTTCCAACAGTGCATGCATGGCAGACGCCACTTCCACATTGGTAGTTGCAGCCGTGGCACAGGCCTGAAGCATCTAAAGGCTTTGCCTATTACTTCTGCAGCGATCGGCACCATGGTTGGTGACAATGTCCCCAGCGCCCTGTCGGGTGGCGACCGCCCTGGATACTACCCCTCCCTTCTTCTTCACCATCCGACTCAAAGACGTTGTCCGCCGACACAGTGGCACCCCTCAGTGGAGCTATGGCGGTGTTTTATGCCGAGCTCCAGGGTCTTAAGCGCATGGTGCAACAGCTTACACACCATGTGGTCTCTGAACGGGCCGTTGCCACCATGCCGCTACAGACAGCTACATCTTCCTCCTTTCCATCCTCACCTCCGTCAGTGTCATCACCTGACGATGCCACGCCTCCCGACCTTAGCTCCACATCTGATGCCCTGCGCTCTGTGCTGGAGTCAGTTGGAGTCATCTCGACCATTGACCCCTCCACTTCAGTGGTAGTCCCTTCAGCTCGGCATCATCGTGCTTGCACTCAGGACGCGAGGCAGCAGGCCGCACATTTGGCGAGATGTGGTCAGGAGGCAGCAGCAGTCGTAGTAAGGGCAGACGTCACCACGGGCATGACTCTCTCTTTCCCAGGCGCAGGGTTGGTGCGGCATCCCTTCGCAGCATCTACTGGTGCGTCTTTCAAGGGGGGGATGGAGTATCCACTGACGAACACCGGAGAGTGCAAGAGGGATGCAACAGACGGTACTTCAGGTCAGGACGCTCTCAGTGAGGAAAACACATCCGTGGAGTGGTCCAACGTGGAGTCAGAGATGGATGAGTGGTCAGACACGGAGTTGGAGGCAGACATAGAAATGGAGATGGAGATGGAGATGGAAATTGCAGTTTTTGTAGTAGAGACCACGGCCACAGAGGCAGGTGTGGCAGCAGTAGTGGATGGGGTAGTAGTAGCAGTGGCGGTGACAGTCGACACATGTGGAGCAAACATCAAGGCAGTGGGTGTGTCGGCAGCCATCGACGTCGTGACAGTAACAGCAGTTGCAGTCATTGTTACTAAAGAGACACCGGCAGTGGACACCCTTATTGATGCAGAAACCATAATGGCCGTCACTCTTATAGAAACCGGTACGGCCTTTGCAGGGGTAGACGCTCCCTCAGCCACAACATCAGCCATTGCATAGCTGTCTCTGGAAGCAAAGCCTTCGCGGAGGGCGCAACTCGAGAAACAGCTGATGCTTCATCAATCGAGCGGGCCCTTTCTCTTGAGCGTTTGCACTCTGCGCTTCACGACCAGGAGGATGCAGTGGCACGTGCAGACAGGCACCTACAGGTCCCCACGCTTGAGCTGCATGCAACTAGCACTTTTACGAGCACTGCAGACGCCACAAGTCGACAGGTAGTAGCAGTAGACGTCAAGGATGTGTTAACGCGCCTCGAGGCTATTGAGTGGAAATTCCATGGTGTAGTGTGGAGGCGGTCGGACTTGCGCCGACAGTTGGAGGAGGCAATATCAATGGATGTCATTGCAGCGGTGGCCCGTGAAGGAGCACGTGACACCATGGTCGACACTTTTGAAAGCCGAGTGGCGGTTGTGTCTGCGGCATTTGTTGAGCCTGCAGCAGTCACCCCTACAAGTGTAGCTATTGTGGAGGATGCAAAGCAAGCTACGGACGTCCGGCTCATGGGTGTCTTGACCGGCATCGATGACCCCATGACATTTCCAGCCGACTACACAGCTACAAATTTCCGGGATACGGTTCCCGTACCTGCGCACCTACGCTCCATGGTCGACGAGCAAGAGGTAGCAGTGGCTCGAGCGGAGGCGCACGTGCATAGTCTCATGGCCGAGCTCCGGGAGGCCAACAGCCGTTGATATACTACGAATGTTCTAGCATGATAGTCCGTGGAGGGTGTGAACATGCATCTTGGGGCAGGTGAGAGGTCTCTACAGGATGCACGTCGAGGACGGGCGGACGTTCAGTGGCAGGTGGACAATTAGGTACACACCAGGGGTTGGGAGGATTCCTGGGACATTGTACGGGCTCCAATGACGGCGACAATGTAGTAGAGGCAGATGTACTGACGGATGCCGACGTCCGACCAGCAATCAACTGGTGCGCTCGCGAACTGTTCGCCAACGGGTGCAAGTGGGTTACAAAGTGGTGCAAACCGGTTGCGCCACACAGCCGAGGACCACGGTGCACACCATATCGGGCACAGGTGGCCACATGAAAGAGTTCGGATGTCCACGAGGTAAATAGCCCACAAGCCATGCTGTATGGGGGCTCTCCTGAGCTCTTGGCACAGAAAGTGGTCTCCCTCTATCTCTGAAAGCACACAAAATCAACGCAACGTTTCCTTCACCCTTTTGAATCCATACTTTTGCTTGGCTAAGATGTTGTTCAGACCTTGTTCAGCCCCGGACAAGCCTTGCTGCTGCTGGTCGGTGGTCCAATTGCGCGACTACTTTTAGCAATTTTGTTCTGAAATGGATTGGGTTGCATAGAGAGTGAACTCTAGGCATCACGGAAAGATCTCTGCTCCGTGCAGCTGCGTTTTACAATTTTGTCTTGAAAGGATTCTGCATGCATGGAGAACTTATGAGCAGGCTGAGATGTTCATCTCTTCTATCTTTTTTTTTTTTCATGAATCTTTTTTCTATGTCTATCTGGATATCACCAGCTCGTCAATGACCCGCGTCCACGCCAACATCCTTGTTGCTGATGCTGCTGCCACTCCTTTTGCTGCCTTTGCTGTGCCTCGCCTCTTCTATCATCGTTGTTGCCATCCTTGACGCCTCCTCTCCCAAATAGCTTCTTCTTTGCCTTTGCTTGGAGGCATGGCTCACACAACGTACACCCTTCTCCATGCTTCATGGTGCACCCTTTGATTATGTGGACTAATTCTTTCTCTTGCATCTTCCGCAGTGTGCTGTTGGCCACATGGCCAAATAGCCGGTGCCACTGCTCATCGTCAGTGTCCTTGGTTGATGTAGCGGCCGCAGCGGTCGCCGGCGGTACATCCTTTGGCTTTGGTGCCACTGTCTTGGTGGCACATGCTATTCCCTCATCCGACGCCTTAGTGACTTTGGTTTGAAGCACGTAGAGACCGTCGACTCTTTGAACTTGAAGCATGAGGTCATCTTTGGTGTACAAAATATGGATGTCCCCGTCTTGTTGGGCCACGGCTTCCTTGTTAGTGAACACCACAGTCATGTTGTTGTTGGTGACTTGTGAGACCAATGTAGCCACGCACATTCATGAAAATCTCAAACAACCATTTCAAACAACCATTTCTTGGTCCCTTTTAGGATGAATGTAGCCACGCACATTCATGAAAATCTCAAACAACCATTTCTACAAGGGGAAACCTGTCCCTATGAATTTGGACATACCTGCCTGAATGCAGGCTTGAGTCGGATCCGCCATTTTTGGCGGCTGCTCGTTTTCCCTGCTTCACAACTACTCTACTTTGTTGAGGCCGGTGAGGCTGATGAGGCTGATGAGGCCGCTGACCGCGACCGTTGTCAAAGGTCCAGTTGGTTCTACTGCATACCCCTCCTGGCGATGATCGCCTAAGGCTATGGTGCCGTCGTGAGAAAACGGACTCGGGGTCGTACCACCTTCTAAAGGGGTAGAGCTTTATCCTGTTGGGGCTAGAGGGTCTTGTCCAGCATGGACAAAGCTATTCCTTGTGCCCTAGTCCGCTACCTGCGCACACCCTACCTGAAGAAGCTGATGGAGCCGATGGAGCAGATTGAAGCCGTCCGATCTTCATGTCCCTTTTGTACTTGTGTTCCATGCAAGACCACGCGTGAGTCGGTCTTGGAAGCGTGCCTTAGAACCGGAAGTGTGGGCCCATAACCCTTTGTCAATACGCCGGATAGCAACGGTCTAGAAAATGGGTCCCGACATGGGAGGCTGCCAACCGCTCTTGGTATTGCAACCAAGATAACATATCACCCTCAAAAGAGGGATCCACACTTTAGGTTTGTTTGGTTTGTAACCTCACAAAGTCCGCATAAATGTCTTTAGTGCCTATCCTTGGTTGGATACTCTATAGGGAGTCTCAAAGGCAAGAACTGTAAATGGATGCATGTAGGGTACAGGCTTTTGTACTTGCAAAGCTTTGTTAATGCTTTTGCTTGTAGTGGTTCCAAAGGAGCCAACCTCAGCCTACAGTCCTACTTGGCGCGCCTTAAGACCGCCGAGTGTCACCCTCAAGGCAGGCTCTAGTAAGCTCCCTAGAATGTTCTTGCCCCATTCTGGGCCACAAAAAAAAATGTAGTCGCCGCGATTTGAGCCCGCGACCCATTAGCTCCCGCGCCTGTCCCAACTAGGCCACACAGTTGTGTTGCCTATGATGATCTCCAGGGGACATACCCATTATGGGCAGTGCCTTCCTGGCCTATCTCAGAACACACCAAGGGGACGTACTCCATAGAGCAGTGCATGCCTTGTCTTTTTGTGCAAGAAGCTAACTGGCCGGCGAGCCAGTGGACAAGGTCCATACCATTCACCAGTGTCAAAATGAGGTGCCCAAAATGCTTCACGAGAGGGTTTGGCAACCCTTGGCTGCCCCATGGGGGTGGCGTGGTGATGCCGTTGCAAGGGCGTTTCTGCTACTGCATTGTGCTACGGCGGGTCACAGTAGCTTTGTGGGTCCTCCCAAGACCGTGGCTTTAGCTTTGAAACTCACTATTGCTGGCATTTCTATGTCTATAGTGCACAACGTAGCGAGGGATGCCTCGTCGCTCTGATATCATGGAATTTTTCTAGGAAGCTTCCTTGTCTTGATCTTACTGACATGGCGATACAGTCCAATCATTTGGCGCACTAGCAAGCTAGCAACTGCAAGAAACAATGAGAGTTAGGCTAGCGATTGTGTCCTACTGAGCTCAATGCACATCAAAATAGGATGACAAGACATTGCAAAGCTCAAACCCCAATGGTTTGGCCCATTTAAGATGGAACAAATGAAAACCCCGGTTATCGCTTAAGTTTGTCTACTAGACAACATGGTGATCCATCCAATCTTCCAGGTGAGCAAACTCTGGAAATACTGTGACCCCAGTGAGAGATTTTCGGGTAGAGATATCGCCCCTCCACTTCCAATCCAAGTGAACGGTGATACGGAGTACATGATTGTGGATATCCTTAGACATGGACGTTGTGAAACATGGCTGAATACATGGTCAAGTAGCACAACTACAACGACATGGAAAACAGCTACGAGCCTTAGGACAACCTCCAAGAAATCATTCCCCTGATCCATCTCTATTATATGCCTTCCTTTTGTCAACCTGCCTGAGGAGATAGTCTAGAAAACGGGTTCCAACACAATGGTTCCCGCCGACCGCTCTTGGTATTGCAACCAAGAGATGATATCACCCTCAGAGCCAACGTTCCACACTGAGCAGTTCATACGAATCACTTCCTTGCACTGTGTCCTTAGAACCTGGTCACTTTTGCGCGAGGAGCGAACTCCTAGGGCTTAGACCAACCAATGCTTCTTTAGTGTCTGCCTCTTGTAGACAACTCTGTTAGGAGTCTCAAAGGTAAGAACTGTACTCAATGACAGGCAACTGACAGGTTCTTATAGTCCAAGAGCCAGCCTCTAGCCTAGGCGCGCAGTGGCTCCTTGGATGAGCCACTTTGGGGGCAATCTGGATTACATCATCCCCCATGCCTACATGGCGCTCCCTATGACCGCCAAGTGGCGCCAGCCACCAGGAAGGACCTTGGAATGTTCTAAGATGTCTCTTAGAACCTTCTGGTCCCCCTTTTGGCTAGAAAGAAAATTAGTCACCGGGCTAGGATTTAATCCAGTGACCTCTTGCTCCAGAGATTAACTCTGGAACGTCTAAGCCACTAGGAGTTGTCCAAGATAGTGTTTGCTGGCTACATTTTCCGATTTAGACCAAGGGGACTTGCTCCAAAGGAGCAGTGCATGCCTTGTCTATCTGGACCAGACTTAGGGGACTTACTCCAAGGGAGAAGTGCATGCCTAGTCCGTCCTGTGCCTGTCCAAATGTCAGCGATGGACAAGGAGCATATCAGGTCAACACCTGGTCGACGTCGGCAAACACAATGGGATATTGTGGCTTCAAGGGTGGAAAGTGTTACGTCCCAGACCTACACAAGTCCCTAAACACTGTGGGTGGGGATTTCCTTCCTTACATTTGTGGTCCACTTCGCGTCTACCTCAGGATATCTATGCTATTTGGTCAAGGGAATTCTTGGTCTCGTGCCTCTGGTGTTCCTTTTCAGAAGACTTTGACACATTCGACCATTTTGCGTTAGGGTCGACAAAAGTCTCGCAAACCGTATCGATGTTTTATACTCTTCATACAACTTCTCGAGGATGCTAGAATTTTGTGAATCCACGCCTCAGTATTCTCAAACCCCCCGACTTCTGGGCGGGTTTTCTTGAATCGACCACTCATGCAAGGTCACATGTGTCGCTCAAGTCAGACACCCAAGACCCAACATATGCCTCCTTGTGTTTTTCGCTATTGTATGTATGCGCTCAACATGTTTTACACTCTTCATCAAAGTACACTTGCTACAAACAAGTTGTCAAGATGTCCCAGTTCCTTGATTTGTCTACTACTATGCACCATATCCATGAGAACCATCGATGTACCCCTCGACGTAACAACGAGGGGCTAACAGATTGAGATGCGCAAGTGGACGTGTGTCGTCCGTACAATGCTCGCACCACCACTCATGCCCCCGAAACACGTTTAACTAAAACCCCTTCCACAAAGCGTGTTCTCATTGAGCCATCACGCACTTCGAGAGTCCTAAGCTAAAAGGACCAATCACGTTCCTTGGAGATGATGAACCTACCCTCTTCACAATTTGTTGGGAAACAAAAACCGAGAAAGGTGGGTTTGCAACAAAAAAACCCTCCATGCAAACTCAACAAGAACACTCCCACACCACCGTGCCAATGTAGTGCAACTACAAGGCTCGTTCGGTTCATGATACAGCTAATGATGTTGTACACATCCTTCGACGACGTCATGATTGCTAAACCATTACCCTATAGATCCACTCTGGCGACCTAGAAATAAGTGAAAAAATGGTGGCGGCCTGGAAAACGAATGAACAACGGGGGCGAGGTAGCAATATGCTTTTTGAAAGGGGACGGCACAGCGATAATCCTCTAAATGGCGGCTTCTCACATATGGTCGCGCCAAAATGGGAGTGACTTGGAGTTTAGCCACGTGAGGGGTGGGAGGGGGGGGGGGAACCTGTGGTTCTTCCTTGTGAAATTTTCTTCTTTGAAAACATCATGCAAGCAATGGTCTTGATGCAAACATATTTGTGTGCACGCTTCGTCTTTGCATTGTGTGATGTCTTCCACAACATTCAGAAATGAGAAATACCTTTCAACCTATGCAGGCCCTGTGCTGGTAAGCGTTCCTTGTCCGGCGTCGAAAGACATTCATTCGAAAGAATTCATGGAAGACATGCAAAGGAGCAAGTTGGCATGCAGGCAAGCAGCACNACGCTGCCGGGTGACAGAACAGGCCCTTGAACCTCGACTCGTCCTCTCTCTTGCGGCGGCACTAGGGTGAGTCCACCGCAGTCACCGCGGGGCTCCTCCATGTTGCGGCATTCTTGCGAAGCAGAATCCATGTTGCAGCAGTCTTGCGAAGCAGCCTGCATCGACCGTGGTCCTGTCGACGTAGCAGCTTCAGAACAGGGGCGATCCGCGTCTGCCAGACGGAAATGCGCTGCCTGCGGCTCGCGGCGGGTCTACTCGTCCCGCCCAGAAGACGAGTTCTAAACGGCGACCCTTGTCACTTGATCCTGCGGTATCCCCATAAGCAGGAGTCGGGGCTGTCTGAGCCCGTTCAGTCTGTGGCTGTTCAGTGTCGACTGAAGATCGGAGTCGGGGCACCGGGTGCTTGAGCTGCTGGCCACTGCTATTACCAACGCACCAGCTAGTGGTGGTGGTGGTTTGTCAGCGGTCAAGTCTGATCCCCCACACATGCACTGACATGGTCGTTTTCAATGGGAATAACTGGAGGCTGAGGCGGCATAGAGAGGTGCAGGAAAGAGGTACCAAGCGCTGATGCGATGGTGCTTTCCTTCCTTGGTGTGCACGAGGCGAGCCGATCAGTTGCAAGGCCCTAGTGGTGAGAGGCGCCGAGTGCACGATGCGTGGACCATGGTATCGTCCGAAGCGCTGTGTAGCCACAGATATGTGAAGGCAGGGGGTGGAGACATTAGAGTTCCAAGCTTCAACTTGCCACGGCGGTTGCAGCAGCAACCAGCAGGCAGCAGGAATCTCAATCAGAGGTGAAAGAACAGAACGTTCAGTCCAAGCACAACAGAGCTCCAGCGACGCGCAAACTCGAAAACTCTTGTGGGAATAAGGCTACGCGCATTATGGCTCTATGCCAGAGTCCATTTTCGCCTACAACACGAGCCCCATGTCACGAACAGGGTCAGGAGGGACTAGGGGAAAGAAGGTGTCTGGGCCTGAGAGAGAATTTCTGATTGACGTTGTTTCCACTTTCCGAATCTGACCAACGCAGTAGTGATCAGCTTGACGGTGCGTGGAGGCTGAAGTCAACTCATACGCGTGCCTCGGTCTCGCGAGCGAGCGCCATCGGAGAAAAAATCTAGGTCGCCGAAATTGTCGCAACTTGAGCAAAAGGATTTGTCATTTTCAGGCAGTTGTCACGGAAGTTTCAGAAGAATCAGCAATATGGAAGCAACTATGGTGGAAAACTGAAAACGGCCCGTAACCATCCGTTCCTTCCTGAAGCAGCAGATGATGACTTACTGTTTCGATGCTACAAATTTGCACCTTCAGTGATTGGCCCAATGGAAACATGCAATGCCATTTCTTGGAGTCACAATCTGACAAATAAAAATTATGAATGTGTCTCAAAACAGCCCCCAATTCACGCCGTGATTTATGCTTCAACAATCTACAAGTTTTGTACTGTTGGGTTGGAGTCATCCCTCTAACCATGGCTAGTAATGGCGAAAGATGCATGATGGCTACCTCATCCATAATCCCATCATACGCTAGTGTGAATTGCGTCTGCCCGTCAATAAGAAACCAGAAAAAAAAAATGAAACAAAATACTGAACAAAACTAGGTGCGCAAACACAGTTGAATTTCATCAATGAAAGACGATGAAACGTCGAGTCGCCATGCAGTTCACATTGATTATGTGATGGAACTTCGCAATTAGTGAGCCCATGCACAACATTGATGAGAGATGAAAAATTTTGAACAGCTGAACATCGAAACATTTTTAAACTGATACGGCACAAAGTAACTCATCTTGCAAATAACCTCATCAACTTGCGAGTTGACAAACTACTAAGACCTTGGCGGGATAGATTGAAGAATCCACATCTTGTTAGCATCCAAACATAGCCATGAACATTACTTGAGACAAGGCACCAATCATTGACAAGGAAATATTGCACAATAGCGTGTCCACCACCTCTCCCATCCTCAACTTCATTTGGTAAGGTGATGATATGAAATGTCAAAGAACAAGAAAAATGTTGATGAAAAAATATTTTTTATCCTTTCTTTCAATGAAAATCCTTATTTCAATAAAATTACAAAATATTTTTCATTTGAATTCCTCTTGCAACAATCCTATGTATATCCTTTTTTGAGCCAATGTCTTCCCCTCATTTATTCTCTCCATTCATTTCCCTTCAACCTTCCCTTCTTTCTAAACTTCCACCGTTCCATCCTTCATGAACGAATCAAAATCTAGTTGAACTCATATATTTCCGCTTTCACTCATCCATTTTCACCTCAAGCATGTCATCACTACTCATAAAATTTCATAATTAAGAGAACCCCTCTATTACCTTCTCATGACCTCAAGCATCCCTATCTCCCACCCCACCATATGTAATATGATGTTACTCATCCAATGTTTTCATCCAAATTTCTCCTCATTTTGATATCATCCTCTCATTCCTATGA